>REGM01000003.1:3646334-3772979 GCA_004194415.1 Aurelia aurita
CGAAAAAGCAAAGCCTATAGCCTTACTTTTTCGTCAAAAATAAGGACTTTCAAAATCGGCTAATTTTACCAAAAAAGCAAAACCTATAGCCTTACATTTTGCCCAAAAATAGGTAGTTTCAAAATCGGCTCATTTTACCGAAAAAGCAAAGCCTATAGCCTTACTTTTTGCCCAAAAATAGGTAGTTTCAAAATCGGCTAATCTTACCGAAAAAGTAAAGCCTATAGCCTCACTTTTTGCCAAAAAATGAGTAATTTCAAAATCGGCCTATTTTACTGAAAAAGCTAAGGTTATAGCCTTACTTTTCGGCTAAAAATAGGTAGTTTCAAAATCGGCCTATTTTACCGAAAAAGTAAAGCCTATAGCCTTACTTTTTGCCCAAAAATGAGTAATTTCAAAATCGGCCTATTTTACTGAAAAAGCAAAGCCTATAGCCTTACATTTTGCCCAAAAATGAGTAGTTTCAAAATCGGCTCATTTTACCGAAAAAGTAAAGCCTATAGCTTTACTTTTTGCCCAAAAATGAGTAATTTCAAAATCGGCCTATTCTACCGAAAAAGCAAAGCCTATAGCCTTACATTGTGCCCCAAAATAGGTAGTTTCAAAATCGTCTCATTTTACCGAAAAAGTAAAGCCTATAGCCTTACTTTTTGCCCAAAAATGAGTAATTTCAAAATCGGCTCATTTTACCGAAAATCAAAGCCTATAGCCTTACTTTTTGCCCAAAAATGGGCACTTACGAAAAGGCGAATAATTTATGTGATTGAAAAAAGGAAAGATTAAGAAAAACAACAGTTTATTTTCAAATTTGACAGTAATACAACAACTATGATATTGTAAACTCTCAAATATATACAAAAATTTTTTTACATGATTTTTTTAAGATTTTTCGACAAGAGTTTTTATTTCAATTTACATCTCAATTTACAGAAACAACCAGTTCTTAAGTATCGTAAGAAAAACTTTAAATATTCAAATACAGGAATAAAGAATAAATATAACTACAAATTTATTGAAATCAGTTTTGATAAAAGGAAGATGTCGAAATTTTTATTTAATAGCATTAAGCCTGGTTTCCATATGATCGTTCCTGTCGTTCCCGTCGCTGGTAAATTTTTCAGCGACGCGAACGACAGGAGCGATCGAATGGTTTCCATATGATCGCTGCTGTCGTTCCCGTCGCTGGAAATTCTTTCAGCAACAAGAACGAAACGAACGACGCGAGCGACGGGAGCGATCGAGCTATTTCCATATGATCGCTGCTGTCGCTCAGTTTGCATCACAGGCTCAAAATAATGAGACTGGGCTCAGATGCGCAGATGCACAGAACGTCGCTGCGATCGCTGGGATCGCTGACTTTTTGAAAAGTGGTTCCCATTAAAAAAACTCGATCGCTGGCAGTCGCTCGCGTCGCTGAGATAGAAATTTTTCTATCTCAGCGACAGGGTGTCGCTCGCGTCGCTACGATCGCTGGCAGAAAAAGTGATAGTTTCCATCAAATCGTTCGTGTCGCTACGGTCGCTGGTACGTTTTTTCAGCGGCGGGAGCGACAGGAACGACACGAAAGATCATATGGAAACCAGGCTTTACTATGACTGTATTGTTGATTTTATGCTTCTTAAGAGCACTCTATGTAAAGCATAGTCTACCTGGGGTCAGTTTGTGCAATAGATCTTTCAGCCGCCTAAAATTTGGTATTCAAAATGTTCGAAAGACTTACGAAGATCTTCGATCCTGACTGTTTGAATTCGAAATTTCGTTATTTACCAGAAAAAACTTTGCTTGTTCCAGATTCTTTGCTAGTTGCAATGCCTGCCAAGAGTTCTTGGAACCCTTAGGCCCCTTTTTGTTATAGATCATGTATAGACAATGCGCGCACCGCCTCCCCCCAAAACAATGTTGATTTTTAAGCTTCTTGTCCTAGCATTCCATCAGAGTCGCAACTTGTCCTGTCATCCTGATTTTATCCTCACAGAACAGCATTTTTCTAAGGGAAACGGGCGGGAAGTCACAAAACAAGGCGAATTTTAGCAAAAATGTTCTAAAGGCTTTTGGAAGGCATTGTAGCTGAAAGATCAGATTCTTAAGGAGAAAATTTGTCAGTGGCACAGGAAAAACTATGACAACGAATTTTTTGTTTTACTCGAGGTTGCAATGAATTAAATTAGTTTAAGTGTTCAGATTAGGAAAAGTTATTGCCACGGGCTTTAGGACAACGATAAAAAATAACGGTGATGAGGTAGACTTCTAATGAGGCCTTTCAACGATAGGGTTAAACTGCAATTTGCTGTACGTCATTAACACGATTTATCGGTGTCCTAAAGCCCATTGTTCGTTTCAAATTACGCTATATTCGGAGAAAACTGACGAAAAACTAAATCATATCAAAACGAGTGAAAAGTACAAAAATTAATAGTCAGTAATATTAATTAATTAATTTATCAGTCAATCAAATGTATACTAAACAACATTATGATTCCAACATTTCTTGCTAAAACTGCAAGAGGACAGTATCCTAATAAAACCAAGGCTTTGGCTTACTTCTCATTTTTCCAAAGAAAACAAACCAGCTAAGAAACTTTTCTAAAAAAATGTGTTTGCCGTCAAGGTCAGTTCTTTGCTTCCCTATGTACTTTTTGCAATCACCTTTTCAAACTAAACCAACAACATCAATCAAAAGGAATGCGAAGATTGCAAATCCTAACTTGTCACAGTTTAAATGATCATTCTTCTGTGTTCTAAATAAAGTTGTAGAACATATCAAAAACATTCGTTGATGAATGGACCAACCCGAGTTCCTTTTGGTTTCAATTTTGGGAACTTTTTTGCAACGTATCTTCACCAAAACATTTGCCCATTAACAACATCAAATCAACGATTTAATTACTTTTCTTTGACTACCATTAACAGCTATCACATGTCCTGAAAAAATTCCTTATGGAAGAAAGCTAGTGATGTACGGAGTAATTAAGTGAAACTCTGGAAACATGTATGATGCCTAACAGGATGGCTGGACTTTTTAATCATTGGCGTCATGAGCGAACCATTGTTGGGTAATCATTTTAGATTCGCTTCTCAAGCAAGTTCTTCCATTTGGACATCCTATCAAACATGATTTAACATGCACAACAAGACAAAATTTGTTGGTCGATGTTTATATTTTCTATTTTTCACTGGCATGAATGTTTCTCCGTGGCCAAACGAATCAACATCTGCTTGACAAACAAATTTCAAAATGATTGCTTATCAAAGTTTGCCTGTTTGACCAGGTGATAGCTACGTCAGGCAGCCCTCTCAAAACTACAATACAACTTACATTCAGTTACCAACACGATTCCCTTAGGAATCACATGCCAAGCCCGCTTCCCATAAATCAAGCAAATAATTAAGTAAACTAAAAACTAAAAATAAAATGACGCAAAACAACAACACCTCTGAAATATCATGGAACTTGCATGTACCCCATCCCCTTCCCAAACCAAAGTATGTTTTACAGTAGGATTTAAGATCAAAACACACATTACTAGTGCCTTAAATCTAAAATCATTACATTTCTTTTCACTGTCAAATCAAACATAATCCGTAATATATTGTCAACAATTGCCAGAATTTTCTATTCCTATTTCCAAGATTAGCTGCCCCAAGATTGTTTAGCCAGTTTCAATATTTTGTCGATAAACGAAATATTATTCTTGGCTACATCCTGTCTGCAAATCTTAGAAAAAGTTCCTTTTTAAGCCAGCTTCACAATTCAAAGAAAATTGCTTCCCACTGGATTGCTAATTCTAACCATAAATTCGTTTCTATATCTTGCAGAAAGGTCGCTTAGCAAGCTTCAATACTTTCTAGATTAGATTCTCCTGAAAATACGGATTCTTTTTGTTAGCAATATCCTGTTTCCATTCCTATTTAAAGTTTTTGCTTGGAAGTTAAAATCAAGAAGGAAAGTTGCTGAAGCCATGCTGATAATGCTTGGATTGAACCTGCTTCAGTTCTTAAAATGGCGTCAACAGCCACTGTGTATTTTGCAAAACAACGCACCAAAATACGAAGTGCGACGAATCGTATTATTAATTATTCAGAAATAACTGTTACTTTGACGAAAGAAGACACATTGAAAATGGTGGATTAGAATTTTGCATGCTGTTCCAAATCCTTCTAGAAACCTTAGCATAAACAAAAAATTGAAATTCGCTTGCGTCGACTTAAAATAATTAATGCTGTAGTTCTTTAATCATTATTTTCATAGATTTTTACGTAAAAGCACAGTTTTTCACTGAGCAATGTGTTATGTAATAATGCCGCCATTGTATATATAGTGTTAACCACGTAAAGGCGTTAAGAGAGGGCTAGATTCGCCAATGCACAAGAAAGAGTCTGTTCTTAGACTTATGATTCTCGTCCTAGTTATCACTACTTACTACCTTGACCCACCTCATCGCTCAAACTAGGACTCCACAAATCATCCACAAAAACTGGACTAATTCTCCAATCTGTTTTGGTTTTCCGTCGCGGCAATCAGAGATCTAAACGAATAGAAATGAAATATTTCCACTTCATGGCTAAAAGAAACATTCATCTTTTAACTCGTATCATTTTCATCGCTTGTTTTCCCATCTTCCAGCATTGGAAACACGAACTTTGTGTCGTTTTGCCATCGAGGTTTTACTTAGGCCGTCCATGATTACCATCAACCTGACTGTCTCAAAGTTGTAAATTTAGTCCAGTTTCTTTGTATGCATGATTATGGGAGCACCACCCACCGATTATGAGTCGTGGTTAGAGCGTCCAACAGGTCCATCAATAGCGATAACTATGACGTTGTAATAAGTCTAGTCGGCTCTTATGGAGCAACGAGCTCTAACGTCTGCCTCACGTTAGATGTCACGTGGGATTTGCAATAACGCAGAATTACTCATGCAAAACTCTTTGAATG
The DNA here is from genome assembly GCA_004194415.1 of Aurelia aurita. Lineage (NCBI taxonomy): Eukaryota > Metazoa > Cnidaria > Scyphozoa > Semaeostomeae > Ulmaridae > Aurelia > Aurelia aurita. The sequence goes on from REGM01000003.1 coordinate 3,651,271, forward strand.
TTTTTATTCGCGGATATTTTCACATGAAATCTAATGTGAGACGCATGCCAGAAAACCAGGGTATGTAAAAGCATAATCCTACTGAATCCCGTGACAACACAAAATTCATTTGCCTTCCTTTGTCCATACCTAAAATCCTTTAAAATTTTCATAAATGTAATAATTTTATTTTATTTGGCTTATTTCAAAACAAAGCCGGCTATAAAATTCTTTTTCATCTTTCACATGTCGTTTGATACTCTGATCAGTGTCAGACGAAAAAAGCTTTCAGTATGCTCCATGATGGTTTCGCTTTTCGAAGCAATCTACAAATTTTGTTTCCTTCGTATCTCCATTTCTAAAATCCTTTAAAAATTCAGCGACGAAAATTGTAATAATTTACTTTTAATTTGACGCGTTTTTAAAAGCAAAGAACCTATCACTGTATACAAAATATGTCTTCCTTTGTTTCTCTGTGTTCTTGTGACTTGAAAAGTACCAGCGTAGACTTTCACCTGGCCCTAGTTTTCGCTGATTCCAGCTTAAAGACCATTCTATAATCGCCCCAACTGGGCCTCATAATCGCCCAAACTGGCACTACACATCAACGCGGGACATTCATGGACATTCATGCCTCTATTTCTAGCTAGAGGCCTAGTCTGGCGGCAAAGGGGTAGTGGGTAGGTTGGTAGTATTAAAGTAAAATACAGGGAAACAAGGTACTAACTCCGACACATTGTTATCAAAGCCCTTACTTGACACTCGGCTGTACGAATCAAAATCTCGTCTCGTCTAGTAAATGTTCAGAGAAGTAAAAAGATGACTGTCTCTACTACTTAGGCCTATTTCTAGCAGAGGATTAGCTGGTCTTGAAGTCAACCATTTACATCAAAACAACAACTTTGCAGTTTTTAAACTGCGTTAAAAATCAATTAATAATTAGAAATCGATCACTTTGGATATATTTACAAATCTTAGATTCAAAAATTTTCGTTACAGTCCAACAAATTTAAGGAGAAATTAGTAATGAGTAATAGCTACCATAATCGAGGAGAATCTGCAGCATCAGGCTGAGGAGCAACAGTTGAGCTGTGGAGGAGATGAATAAGCGATTATTAGATACAGCGAATAAAAAAGTGACACGAAGAAATTGAAAGTTTCTTTATTTGGCAAAAGACTGCGAAAAGAGTCATATTTTTCTGTTAACTAAAGGATTTTAAAAAGGAAACAATAGGTCATTAAGCTTCTTCGACGATCTTTCAATCCTTTCCAATCGGAATGGAACGACTATTTTTAAATAGCTAAATGCTTTTTGTGAGAATTTACAATTACTTCTTTGAAAGTAGATAAAACATGGGTACAATTTAAGACTCTTTCGTAACCACAGGTAATTCTCACAGTGTACAAACATCATTTATAAATATCTTATCAATTCATGAGTATTTGATGAGAAAATTATCAAATATTAAAGTAAATCAACGGAGTTAAAAGTAGCTTAGCTAGGGGGACTGGGTCAATCTAAATATAACCTATTGTATTTGAAGTTTTGGATAGATGAAAACAATAGGAACATAAGTGGCACGTGGCCTTCTTTTATTTCAATCTTAGACGTGATCGATATATCTCCGTTCTTTACTTTAAGCGCCAAGCAATAGTGCAGAATATAACTGGACCTTCTAGTCATTCTGCTCAAGTGTTTAGAATGAGCGACATCTTTCTTCATTTTGTAGGAATTTGTTGAGTTTTTGAATTTACACAAAGCTCTCTCACCGATCACTCGACTCTTTCAAATCAAACTGTGGAACATTGTCACTCGATCCAGGCTCTTTTTAAAATAGCTAAAGGTCTATTGTATTGTGGCCTTGGAAGATTTGCATAAATCCATGGAAAATATCTGAATTGAAACAGGACTGAAGACGCATTGACGCCTGTCGATAATACCGGTATAAAAGTTGTTTCATGCAACGAAGCCTTACCTTTGAAATGTTTTATATACAGGAGAAGAGAGATTTAGGCAAAGCGGTACAGTTCCAGATTTTCTGTGATGATCTGCTATAAATCTAAAAATATGTTCTTTGACCTTTTTGACAGAATGAAGGCCATCCTCATAACAGAGGTCATAGGGCATAGGGCAGATGGGCTCCAAGTCTGAAAAAGAATAAATGAGAAATAAAGGACTATAAATAATAAAATATATGAATAAATTATAAAACATAAAGTATTCATAGAAGGAGTCAACGAAGTTGAAATAAAAATTCCTTTTGACCTGGGTCGTCGAAGTTAATTGCTAATCAAACCCAAAATCAACGTGTGGTGGAAATAAAACTCGCCGTGATTGACTTAAATTTTCCTTTTTTGGAACGGCGTAAATCAATTCTATTGCATCTCGAACATCGGAGGTCAAGATTTAATAAATTATAAAGTTGGGAAATATTAAATTAGCAGAAGTCTATTTTCGTTCAAAAATACAACTGTTTAATAGACAAATGGAAAAGCCATCGAGTTTTTCGGTAATTAGAGCAAACATAATTAGGTGTTTCCAAAAATAGTCTGACTGGAGAAAGAAATCCTACGGGGTTACTAAACAAAGGGCTTCTTTGGAATGGTGACTATCCAATTGGCAACGATTGCCCGATAGAGGTACAAAAAATTGCCCCAAGCCATGTTTGGAACACCTTGACGTTTTCTACTTTTCAACAAAAGGTAGGAAAAATTACTATGAACTGATATGAGTCACAAGATAACCTCAAAGTAATTGTAAAAATGATTGAATTCTATACATTAAATTTAAACTAAAATAGTTAATAATTTTGGAGTTTGCAGACTGCCTTGCCTTTGCACTGCGTTCCCTATCGGTGAAAACTTAAAACAAGCTGCAGTTGTAATGACAAAATGACAAAAACGAAAAGATGACAAAAAGTATTACTTACCACCACAATACTGCCTGCCAGTCGGTGTATTATGACAACACGTGCACATGCATGTATGATACCGCAGTCTTCCTTCGTCGAGGTATGGATGCGACAATGCATCAACTGCAGTAATACGCATGTCTGGGTTGAATACAAGCATACGGCACAACAAATGAATCGCTTCGTGGGTTGCAAGACTAGATAAATTATACAGCCTGTGCATCGATGGTGGTTTAAATGCTTGTGACATGATATATTTAAATGCCCCATCGCTGGCACCCGCGGCTCTGATGTCATTGGGGTGTGGTGTGCCAAGAAGATCCATTGTTTGGTTTAATTGTTGAATTGGGCTCTGTGCTTGAAATAAGATTTTGCGACCAAGAAGCTCGGCGAATATGCATCCAACTGACCATAAATCGACTACAAGAAGATAGAAGAATTTCCGTTATCTGTTCTGAATAAAAAACTGATATTTTGTATATATGTTCTCCAATCTAAAAACTATTTTTCTAATATGATTAACAATGTATCTACAAATTAATAGCNGTATATGTTCTCCAATCTAAAAACTATTTTTCTAATATGATTAACAATGTATCTACAAATTAATAGCAGCCACATTCTACCAGATGAATCAAGTCAAAATCTATCAGTCAAAATACAAAATCGGTCATTTGATCGCAATTACCGACATTTCTATGTGTAACTGGCAAAACAACATAATTCACCTATCATTGTTGACGGCTTTTTGCAATTTCTGTATTCCCAATAAAATATTTCAATACCATTTAACAAATTAAAAAATATCCCAAAAAATCCATTGATCGGTCTTGCTCATCGAGAAGCAACAGCACAGCAACAGCAACAGCACTTTTACGTTTTCGGATACTAAGTCTTGATTCATGAGAGAAATTTTCCAGCTGTAAATAAGAGAGTAGAGACTCTTTCGTTTGTCACAGTTTTTAATATTTCGATGGCAAAGGTGAAACTTTGTTCTCACAGCTGTCAAGGGAACGTCTTCAAACCAAATTAAAAATGACTACATGATCGCAAATTTCTTTTTACCTCCATAGGAATGATATGTTGCTCCAGTCAATAATTCTGGTGCTCTGTAATACTGAGTAACAACCTAAAGAAAAAATATCACATTGATTAATGAAAATCGTTTGCTAAATAATTTTAATTCAGCAACACTGAGACAAAAATTCAAAAGTTTTTCTCAAAGAAACATACGATCTGAAAATGCACAGAATAATTGACAAGTGAACCAAAAATGCTGCTTTGTTTGAAGAAGTTTCGAGGCCAAATTAATTTTCCATATCAAAGAAGATTAGCTTAATAGCTAACAGACGTTAGTATTTGTTTTTAATTTTTTATCTATCTTGGGAAAGAACCCTTTCAGTTTATTTTAAAATCTACACATAAGAAAGATAAAGTTTATTATTGTTCGAGAAATCCAGTAAATTGTAATAAAAACATGTTAATTGTGGAAGGGAATAGCAGTTTCTTCGGCAAACGTTTCATACACTGCGAGGAACTCGATTAGCGTCACATTGTCATTTTAATCTTCTTTCTGCCTTTTTGCTTAAACTCGAAAACACAAACCTCCTGAGTCATTTCTCTGCTTTTATCCAACTCCTCACATCTTGCCAGTCCAAAATCACAGATCTACAAAAAGCAGAGATAAAGTCAACAAAAATTGCATATCATTGTGTAAAGACAAATCCCGTTGCTCTTATAACAGTCGTTTGACAGAGTTTTTCCTCTGCTTAAAACAACAGGCCACCACAACACCACAAAATTGGACCCGTTTTATCCCATTTTACCGTGCACGTGGATGCGCAAATTGATTTTCAACTTGAAGTTAAGACAGCTAGCATTCTTTTGCTAGTTAGAATTTTTTCTCACAAAGAAACGATTATGCAAGTAAATTCCTGACTTAATCAACTTCAAAAGTTCTTTGCTGGAAGCTACTTTGACTGACGACTGTTTCCTAAAACGAGGCAAGCTTGTGAAAAGATCGATTTGATCACATGGCCTTGTTACCTTAAGCTGACAGTTGCTGTTAACCAATAGATTGCCAGGTTTGATGTCTCTGTGAAGAATTCCTGCTGAGTGTAGATATTTCAAACCTAAGACAGAAAGAATACAAGCTTAAACAACATTAAGGTCATTTTTGGTGCCCCTGATTTTGGCATTCCGAGAAAGATGGCTTTTTAATTTGCAATAAAGAAACGATTGCAAGTATGTTGCCCGCAAAATAAAATGAATTTTATAATAATTGCAAAGTTCAAAATTCAACTTTGAAAGCTGCAAAGGAAAGTCTAGGAGGAGCACAAAGGGACAAATGCCTTTTATATTTGATTGAAAGTGTCCTTTTGGGACAACTGTTTCCCAATGGAATATTTCAACTTCTNATTTTCTTGGTGTTGTTGATAAGATAAATTTAACGAGACTTTGACTTTCTTTCTTTTCTTGATAAGATACAATTCGAAGAATCATTGCAGTAACTTTTCCTTCTTTCCTCGATAAGATTAATTTACCCGAGACTTCGACTTTCTTCCTTTCTTAATTCAAATCTTTATCTGTTAATTTTGCATCATTTATGGACAAATATTTACAAAAAACAATCGTTAACACATCGTTTCCATGAGTCATATTTTTCTAGAAGATCCAGTTTCGCAAAGAAAATGTCTTTATGTTGTATGGTACCCCCCGGAACAGACATTATTTAAATTGTCCAAATCAGGAATCAAATAAGGTAACATTAAGTTTCAAATTAAACTGTTGTTAAAATCAAAACGTGAAACGATATACGAAGACAATTATGTCTCGTTCAATTCCTACCCTGACCATCCCCCCCAGGCAGCTCGGGGGTCGATGAAAATTGATTGCGCAAATGCCCGGGGCGGCGGGGGAAATGTTTTTGGCGAATGCCCGGCGGCCGGGCACTGAGAAAATGCCATATTCCCAGTAACTGTATGATGTGAAAGCTGCTGGTGTTGTCAAATGCCCCGGGGCCGGGGAAAAATTGACAGTCAAATGCCCGGGGGCCGGGAATATTTTTTGTGCAAATGCCCGGGGGTGTCTCGGGGGGGGGATGGTCGGGGTAGGAATTGAATGAGACATTATATCAACTTGAACTCGGCTTTAAGCTTAAGTTCTAAATTCTTAGCAAAAGATGCTTTCTGGTTTGTTACTTCGTCAAGAATTGTGCACTCTATATCCGTGTGCTTCATAAACAAAGTAACCAAGCTATCGAAACTCTGTGCAAATTGATCCTTTATTCAAGTCCAGGAGAATAATACTCCATCTAAATCAACGTACGACGCTGCAGATTATGGTTATTCTCATCTTTTTCGTAGCAGCTGGGGCACAAGGGGCAACGCAACCCTCGAAGTTCTTCGAAAGTGCATTTTCCCCAGACTCTTGTAAGGTTTTAAAGTTCCCTTCCAGTTCTAAAAAGTCCCCCACTGAGAGGTGTGCCCCTCCAAGTAAAAACTGCTTCCTATATCATGTCCCTTTCAGTGATGCTCTTTGCTTCAACTAGCTGCACAAAGAATACAAAATTTTACAAAATGCGACAACTCACCTCTAAGAATTTGATACAGGAAAACTTTGACATGATCAGACGTTAATGGCTGCGGAGAAACGATGATTTTGTGCAAGTCAGATTGCATCAACTCTGTGATGACATATCTTTGGGAAAGTTAAGGTCAAATTGCAAATAATTATGAAATCTGCAGTTAAGAACCCTAAGAAGGTATTTCTCAGTTGAGTTAAATCTCGCACATAAGAACGATATTTAGCCGCTCAGTAAGATTCGTGCTGCAAAACAACATTTTAGTTAACTGCTGCAAGGGTTTATGAAATCTGATGTATTTAAAGGGTCTGTTTTGACCAGCATGCATGGCCTATTAAAAAGGCCACAACAAAGGCCAACAAAGAGATTACGAAAGCGAAGCATGCTGGTTGTGGCAGACCCTTTAAATTGGAAACATCTGTCTGCAATGCCATGAAATTTGTTTAAAGTTGATATCTGCTATCTCGAACTCTGAAGGGAAATCGAAATTTGTTCAAGATAACAAATGTTCGAGAAAGCGGGGAGTCGAGGTAGCGGATGTCAACTGTGGGTCAAAATTTGAGCAAAATACATACAGTCATGTCACGCAATAGGTTCTTTCAAGTGGAAGGAAAGTAAATGCAGGCTTAGGGAGCCCTAAGTACATATTTCGCTAAAATGGAGAAATGGGAAATTCATAGTCCAGTCCAAGCAAAATAAAGGGAATCTAAGAACATGAAAGTGGCTCAAGCCACTCCACTTGCGGTCAAATTCTAGCCAATCAGATATCAGTGTTTCCTGTTGACGTAGATCAGTTACCCAATTATGGTTCAGAACGTGTCACGGCCTGCTGTCTTTGCATGGGTATTTTTGTCAAAGGCGTATAAATGCTTAGATTCCATTTAACTAGACAGTAACCACCTTGAGTCTCGAACTTCAAATTCTAGGATCGAATCAGATCGTTTGTCATTTTCTTCGATTTGATTCAAGTGAGCTTTTGATTTCAGGCCAAGCAAGTTAAAAGTGCAGGGCTAATATAAATCGTCCATATCCTACTTACAAGTTTATGCAAAATAAAACTATTGTGTGTATCCAAAATGACAGAACATCATTAACAAAATATAACTGGGGGAGTTTCTAAGGCGAGTGGGTAGAAGCAAAGCATGGGCTTCAGGGGGCTTCAGGGTGTCCTATATCATTTGTTTACTTCTCCAACAGCATAAAAATTTCTAAATTTAGGTGATGAGGTATTTCTTTCTGACTTAAATATATCATCAGATATCTTTATCAAAAGGTATTTAAATTCTTATTGCTCTGATAAGGGTAAATTACGTCTAATTTCAAATTCATTACAATAATAGAAAGGAAATCCGAATAATAGGCCATATGTTACATTAACTAAAAGATGTGTTGTTACCAAGGGAACTCATGGCTAATTTCTGATGTCTTTTGTTCAAAATATTACTTATTATGGAAAGTTTTGGGATTACATGAAATGCCCTGTGGAGGTAATATATGGTCCTTGCGTGAAAACTTTTAAAAAGAAATTTAGGGGACAGAAAACGCACCAAAGATTTGAGGCCAGGAAACCACAAATCCCTAGTCTCTGAAGTGATCCCACTTATGACATGTGTGGATGAATAGATTCTTTTAGCTATTCTACAGTGTAAAAGAGTCCAGATCAAGCAATATTTTTATACATTTTCTTTGAAAGGTTTAATTGAGGCGTGAAAATTTGTTAGAGTTTAACAAAATGTACAAAAAAATATCTCTCAATCCAGCTTCTTTTGTAGAATAGCCAAAAGGTCTATCAACATAGTGCTGTTTGCATTAGACTAAAGATGAACAACTTATCAAATTACTGTTTAAAGGGTCTGTTTCATCCAGCATGCCTTGCACGTGCCATCTCTTGGTTGGTCTTTGTTGTCGCCATTTTCATGGCCCATGAAAATGGCGACAACAAAGGCCAACTAACAGATGGCACGTGCAAGGCATGCTGGTTGAAACAGACCCTTTAACTTTGAGCTGTTCTTTGGAATATCCTGTTTCCCCAGTGAGTTGTTTTGAATTTTCAATGTCAATTCATATTAATTTCTTGGGGTTATGTTATAATGTCATTTGATAATGAATTCAAACCACCTTTAGTTACTCTTAAACCCCTCATTGTCATTCATTCCAAAGGAGGAGAATTTCAATTATATCAAACAGTCAATATAAACTGATAATCCCCCTGTAGGGTAATCACTGGGACAGTTCCTTGGGGTTTGAGGATTTGGGGTGCAGTCAGAGAACAAATAAACATTCAATGTGGCTACAAAGAAGATTTGGACTTCCTGGGGGTTATTTAAAGCAGTTTTTTTATTGTGCTCTCTGGGGTGTATATTTTTAAAAGAACACTATGCCCAAATTTTCTTGAAGGAGGTTTAACTTTGGCAATAGACGATTATCCAACACAAGAAGGAACAGTTTTGCAACTCCAAATTAAACTCACCTAATATCAAATGACACTGAAGAACTTTCAAGGAAATTTAAATTTTGACAAATTTCCAAGACTCTTAGGTTTAATATTGTCCTCAGGGAGGCCAGAGGAACCATAGGGTACGTCAAGGGGGTAAGTCACTCACTAACATCTTGTAAACCCTTAGCAAAAGTTGTTTTGTTTTGATGGGAAATCCTTAAAACTCTCCAAAAAAACCTTTGTTCAAATAAAAATATTGTCCGCTTTTTGCAGGAGTGATTCTCCCTCGGGGCAATGGTCAGAAACTATTTCTGCAAGATAGAATGCTCAAATTTTACAACATGTGTTTGAATTTGGAAGATATGTCTAAAACAGTTACTTTATGAACCATCCTTGAACAGAAACTTCATAAAATCTATACCCAGCCACTTTCTTCTTGTTTTTGAAAGAATCTCAAGGACGAAATGTCTTTTAAAAAGTGGGGAGGGCAAATGCCCCATTCCCTCCTGCCACTGGAGAGAGGCATTATTCAACCTCTTGCTCAAATCTATGGTTCTGTTTGAACATCTTTCTAAGCTTAGCCCCCTGCTATTTACAATGTCAATGGCCATTGTAGGTTTCTTATTTGATCAAAAGATCCCATATAAAATTTTGGGTTTCCTGCTTGCATTTTGGAAATCTAAAATCTAATTACATTACAAAATTTCTGGAATGCCACAACCTGGTTTACTTTGTTGCTGCTTCTTTGACCAAAGTCAAGTATGCATCATGATTATAATATAATATTCAGACAAGTTGAATAGAAAACATGTTTCCATTCATACAGAATGGCTTCCATTTGAATTCTGCAGGTTGACAAGTCCTTTTGATAAAATCATGGTAGCTAGGGTCATCTCCCTAATCAAAAACTTTTCATGTTAAATCAAAACCAATTTCCTGGCAACGTTTTCAAAATTATTTCCAGAAACAGGAACAGTACAGGGTTAAACCAAATATTTTGAAATCCTTCTGAGATCCATCCCCACCAGCAATAGACCAAGCTTTTGTCATTCTAACTAGCAGCTTTGAAGCCCACTTTTCAAATCTTTGAATCAACTGATTGTGAGGCTTCCTGTATTATGAGGAATCACCAATGGCTTAGAGGTGGGTTACCCCTTTTGTGATGCCTGCTTGAAAGAACAGCCGTCTCAATTCGGTCTTCATAGCTTGTATGGGCGTGAGAAACGTTCTTAGTAGACAGGCCTTCTAAAAGTAATTAAAATTACGAACTGAAGTGCTAAAAAGTCGTTGAAGCTTTGTCAATTTAAATCATTGATTTTAGTGAAAATAATAAGGTTTGGTTGGGAGAAGGTTCTACAAAAAATTTATCTCCGACGACAACTCGAAATCAAACAGAAATTGGAGCGAGGAAACGCTGGGGACATGTATCAAAACATTGGAGCCTCTTCGAACATCCTAAAGGCATTCATGTTAAGATTTTGTGCTTACTTCTTCTCCACAAAAACAAAATCCCTCATTATTGACGTAGTAAAGAACTCGAAAGGAACACGAGCCGTAATTCTGAGAGTGTAATTGCTGGCGATTATCCTCCCTTGCTCGGCGTTGTCACGACATCACGAAAATATTTATAGGACGAAACGAGAAAGGATACAATTCGTGGAAAACATCAAGTGGGTCAGGTTGCAAAATATCCAGTGCTCTGACAACCTGTGGAGGAAAATTAAGACATGAAAATGCTTGATTGCAATCAATAGGGGCGGTGGCAAGAAGAGACTTTGTAGACAGTTTTCTTCATTGAAAATTGGGACTTTGCTTGAGGCATTAAATTTGGCGAGGAGAAGTTCAGGGTCATCCAGGGCTTCCATAGGTCTCTCGACACATTATCTGAGGTTTTTAAGTGGTGAATATGGTTTGTTTATCCTTACACACTCTTGATTGATATCCCTTGAAGAATATCTTTTTCTTGTTCTCCAACTTTGGAGACCTGCTTCTGCAACAAGGGGTGTGCTGCTGATGTTCTAGGCCAACTGAAAATGCTTCCAAGAAACAAGTCCAAAGTCTGATTTTCTTGGGAAAACATTTCTAAAAACACAGTAGCGGTTTCAGAAATTGCGAGGGCAGGTAGAATATTTAACAGGAAACAGCAGGTATTGTTTCTTGTGTTTTTAGGAAATCCACAAAATTTTCTTATCAAATCAAAAGCTGAAAGATTGCATGCAACTTTACCATCAGAATTATAGAAATGTTGTATCTAGCTCATAAAAAACTACAGTGTATGGTTGAAATAATGGATCTAAAAACCAGCTTGATGTGAAGAGGAAACCCCTTGCCAGACTCAACACTAATCAAATCACACAAAGCCTGACAACTTACATTTTCGTGTTTAAAGAAACTCAGCATTCTCAGTTCACGATAGACACGCTTGCTTGAAACGATATTTTGGAAAACATTGGGCATTTTCTTGAGAGCAACTCTTTTGCCACTCCTTGGGTCTGTCACAGCCCTGAAAGGAAAACAAGGAAAAGAACAATAAGTTATAATGTTTTATGTTCGTGATGCGAGGTGATGAAATTGTGAAAATATTTCTGTCTTTAACATAAATAGAAAGACTATATTTCTTCTACAAAGTTTGACCAACTAAAGTCTGGCCAATATGCCAAGGTCTAAGACCGTAAATTTTAGTTTGATGCGAATTTTTGAGACGTGATTTTTGCAATCATTTCAAGCCGGCTCCTTGTCTCCTCTGTCTGGAAAATATTTGAAATTGTAACATGATGATGGGGAAGTGGGAAAATAGTATAGATGAATTTTAAATCCTCAGAAAATTCCAATGTTTTAGGAGAAGAATATGAATCTACCGGCAAATGGCTCATTATCAAATCGATATTACAAGAGGAGCCGCCAATGTTTTGGTTCGGAAGCAGGCCAAAGTTTTACGTAAACGCAATAATAATATTTCCTTTCTTGGATATTATCATGATGTTTTCGTTTGATCTAGCAGTGACATCACCAAGTTATAGAAATATTATTTGATTCTTTTTTAAAAGAATTACTGGGGTAATAATTTCATGAGACGCCAAAGGAAGGGAGAAACGGATTGAAAGGTATGCGATATAAAGCAGGAGATACCTGGCCGTACTACTGGCACCTGGCAGAAATTTTGCAGACAGCACCAAGCAATGAAATATTTCCTCAACGAAACGCGTGATCATACACGGAAACAAAACATAAAAGGCCTTACCAAACGACTCCAAACGCTCCATAACCAATTGGTTTATCAGCTTCGACGTTCTTGCGTGAGGCGGTGATTTCTTGGTCTTGGTGTTTGGCTTGTTCAGGAAACATATTATGGTGAGGATGGGTTGGTTCTTTGCCCGGCATTGTCATGGAATGGTGAGGCAAGACTCGAGCCTTACAGAGCGCCATGGCAGCAAACGAGTCAGCGATCAGGATTGATGAGGGAGCCGAACATTATCCATGTGTATTTAGGAATAAATTGATGCTGGATTCAAGCGGTTTGCTTCGGTGTAAGTTCTAAGATGGTGCTGTAAACACCAGAGCCCTAATCAACACTTCATCTTCAAATGGCCTATGAACAATCAGAGGAGTTCCGCTAACACGCATGCGCATGTGCTATAAATCCTGCCAGGGGGTCATGTAGCGTCATTCAACTTATTCTATTCTGTTGGAATGGACGGTTGGAATGGGAACAAAGAAGGGGTGCGAACTTTGCACTCATTTCGAAAGGAATTGAAATAAAGAGATATGACAGGGGCATAGGGCAACAGATAAAAAGAGGCGTGGTTGGAGGGAGCTTGAGAAGAGCGAAAGCAACACTCCAAATCATACCTGGGAATGGACTGCTGGAAAAAGGAATCAGGAAAGGAGCATTAACAGTGCACTTATTTTAAGGCACAGGGAATGGAAATAATGGAAATAAAGAGATAGAATAGAGGTATGAGATAACAGATAAAGACCTTACATATGCTCTCTGTATGTCTTCTAAATCACACCTTGGAATGGACTGTTCCTGGACTATTAGACTTTTTGGGTTCAGAAACGAGAAAGGGGTGCAAACTATGCATTAATTTTAAGGGACAGGGAAGGGAGACAAAGAGACAAAATACGGGATAACTTAGAAGAGACGGCCCTTAGATATGCATACTGTATAAAGACCTCTTTTAAGGGCCTTAACTGGGCGTAGGTTTCCATTACAGCATATAAGGAAACNTAAGGGCCTTAACTGGGGGTAGGTTTCCATTACAGCATGGTTTACAAATCCCACTTTTGAATGGACTGCTAGAATTGAAAACTTAAAAGTGTACCAATGCGCACGAAGAATGCAGATAAGAGTTACAATAGGCCCATAAGGAAACAGAGACTATACTAAACAGGCATACTTCATGGCTTCCAGATCACACTTTTGAATCGACTGCTAGACAAGGAAGCAGGAAGGATGCAAACAAGGAAGGAACATTTTGAGAACCACGGAAGGGGAAAACGTGTAAAATTTGGATAAAATATATCAGATGCAGTCTCAAAGTATGCTTACTGGGTTTTCTTAGAATCAAAAGCTGACGTGGTCTGCTCAAGTTGAAGAGAAAACCCCCAAAAAGTATACTGAGAGGACATTTAAACAACAGGGGTTTTTTTGGTGAAAAGATTTACGAAATAGATAGCGAGCATCAGCCCATTGGAGGTGCACAAATTTCGTCATTAGGAAAACTTCATGTGCTGCAAAGAGTCTGTTAGCTTTCACTGTTAGGACACTTCCCCGTCCACTGTCAGGATTGGGACGTCGTTTTCGTGTCCTAAAACCGAACGTTATATTGACTTCGCATCAAAGGCTGTGTGAAAATATATTCTCTCTGCGAAGGCAAAGGTGAAGATATTAAAGATTCTTTTGAAATTCAAGGCGTTCCAGAAGCAGGATTAAGGCGTGTGATGTGTTTGTTACCGTTTTTTCTGTCGTCAAACAAAATCGTCCATTGCAATAATCATGTCCTTGCTTTCTGGAGGTCACAGTTTGGCGGCACTGAAACAACACAAGAAGGGATGAAAGTGTACATCATCCGTTTGTGACTTGCGCTCTTAACGTCATCTTGATTTATCCAACAAGAAATTCAATGTTTTGGTTGTTGTTATTTTTACTTGGAAACAAATGACAATACGCACGGCTAAACCATCCAACCCTTATTATCTATGTTTAAACCGTACACTTACAATAATAATCTCAAGAACGACTATAGAGCACAGAATCGGTCAATTTGTAAAAGCATCTTAAAAAAGCATTACGAGGATGAAAACAGAAAAGAAAGAAAGCTATCTTTATAGCTATTAGTATTTTGCAAAAAAGTTTGGATCGAGCGAAATTTTCTACATTGATTCGAAAGGTTAGAATGATCGACGCGAGAGCTTTTTTCGGAAATTCGACAAATTTCTACAAAATGTAGAAAAATTTCGCTCGATCCAGACTCTTTTGCATAATAGCTAAAAGGTCTTCTACTATAGTAAAATATTAGGCTCATTACAAGTTACAAGCGTAGTTTCACTTCTTGCCTGAACTGATATAGCGCTGCCGCCACAAGCGACAACAACATCAATTCCATTCAATTAATATAAATGAAGAGACTTATATGATGAGTCTAGTAAAATATATGTTATGCGAAAAGCTGAACAAATAATCTACGTTTTTGCTATCAAAGTTTCACAACCATCATGATCTCAAGGTAAGGTAGTTTCGTTTCTTGTGACGTTCAACTTGTGACGAAAGCGCGAACAAATTGCGAAAGGACGCTGCACTTACTTTGAAGGGCAGCTGAATTCTAGCAGAAGCTAGCTCATTGAATTAAACGAAGAACCGTAAATGTATTACCCCCTTCANAAACGTGTAAAATTTGGATAAAATATATCAGATGCAGTCTCAAAGTATGCTTACTGGGTTTTCTTAGAATCAAAAGCTGACGTGGTCTGCTCAAGTTGAAGAGAAAACCCCCAAAAAGTATACTGAGAGGACATTTAAACAACAGGGGTTTTTTTGGTGAAAAGATTTACGAAAGAGATAGCGAGCATCAGCCCATTGGAGGTGCACAAATTTCGTCATTAAGAAAACTTCATGTGCTGCAAAGAGTCTGTTAGCTTTCACTGTTGGGGCACTTCCCCGTCCACTGTCAGGATTGGGACGTCGTTTTCGTGTCCTAAAACTTTATATTGACTTCGCATCAAAATCGTCCATTGCAATAATCATGTCCTTGCTTTCTGGAGGTCACATTTTGGCGGCACTGAAACAACACAAGAAGGGACGAAAGTGTACATCATCCGTTTGTGACTTGCGCTCTTTACGTCATCTTGATTTATCCAACAAGAAATTCGATTTTTTGGTTGTTGTTATTTTTACTTGGAAACAAATGACAATACGCACGGCTAAACCATCCAACCCTTATTATCTATGTTTAAACCGTACACTTACAATAATAATCTCAAGAACGACTATAGAGCACAGAATCGGTCAATTTGTAAAAGCATCTTGAAAAAGCATTACGAGGATGAAAACAGAAAAGAAAGAAAGCTATCTTTATTTCAGGATAGCCTTATTTTCTTTTGTCGTAAACTTTCTAGCTATTAGTATTTTGGAAAAAAGTTTGGAACGAGCGAAATTTTCTTCATTGATTCGAAAGGTTAGAATGATCGACGCGAGAGCTTTTTTCGGAAATTCGACAAATTTCTACAAAATGTAGAAAAATTTCGCTCGATCCAGACTCTTTTGCATAATAGCTAAAAAGTCTATTACTATAGTAAAATATTAGGCTCATTCCCGGGGACTCATTACAAGCGTAGTTTCACTTCTTGCCTGAACTGATATAGCGCTGCTGCTACAAGCGACAACAACATCGATTCCATTCAATTAATGTAAATGAAGAGACTTATATGATGAGTCTAGTAAAATATATGTTATGCGAAAAGCTGAACAAATAATCTACGTTTTTGCTATCAAAGTTTCACAACCATCATGATTTCAAGGTAAGGTAGTTTCGTTTCTTGTGACGTTCAACTTGTGACGAAAGCGCGAACAAATTGCGAAAGGACGCTGCACTTACGTTGAAGGGCAGCTGAATTCTAGCAGAAGCTAGCTCATTGAATTAAACGAAGAACCGTAAATGTATTACCCCCTTCNTCACTTCTTGCCTGAACTGATATAGCGCTGCTGCTACAAGCGACAACAACATCGATTCCATTCAATTAATGTAAATGAAGAGACTTATATGATGAGTCTAGTAAAATATATGTTATGCGAAAAGCTGAACAAATAATCTACGTTTTTGCTATCAAAGTTTCACAACCATCATGATTTCAAGGTAAGGTAGTTTCGTTTCTTGTGACGTTCAACTTGTGACGAAAGCGCGAACAAATTGCGAAAGGACGCTGCACTTACGTTGAAGGGCAGCTGAATTCTAGCAGAAGCTAGCTCATTGAATTAAACGAAGAACCGTAAATGTATTACCCCCTTCGTGCTTGACTCACAAAAATGATTTATGTTGTCTCAAGAATACTTTTAAATATTTAAATATTCGATGTTTCACCTTGTTGGTGCTTTATTAATAGCAGCAGGTTCTTTCACGGCTACCATCCAAACCTTGCGCTACAATTATTTACAATTTCATTCATGTTAGATGGAGCATTCATCTGCACGTTTGGCTAATGAAAGAAAGATTGATCATCGATTCTACGTACGGTAGATCGGGAGACATTATTTTATGAGTTATTGCAGCCCTGGCCTGACATCT
Source organism: Aurelia aurita (assembly GCA_004194415.1). Lineage (NCBI taxonomy): Eukaryota > Metazoa > Cnidaria > Scyphozoa > Semaeostomeae > Ulmaridae > Aurelia > Aurelia aurita. The sequence continues at coordinate 3,667,966 of REGM01000003.1, forward strand.
AATGTTAGACAGACTCTAGTTCAGTATTTATTAGTTTTAATCGTGCGTTATAGTATTAATAATGTGTAATTGTATGTAGATTAGGAATTTTTCATGTAATGCCGTGAGGTAGTCATAGTGTTTTGCTCCTCATGGTATCGTCCTTGTAGTATTGTAATGTAGTTTGTAGGTAGAGAGTAATCCGTCATATGTTTTTGTAAATTTTTTAATGCCATATAAAAAAAATCGGGAGATCTTTGGGTAGACCAATCTCTGTCTTTGTTTAATTCCTTGAGCGTTTCTATCTTCTCCTTGAACTCATCATGCAAGTCAATAGGAACGAAGCTTTCTCTTTTCTCATTTTCATTGTTACATTACATTGCATCTTTATAGATATCTCCTCCTTTCCCTGTCTATAAATGTTGAGCATTCTTCCTTCCCCTTACAACCACAGATTCGTAAGTTTAGGACGCAACATGATGCTCCTAAATAGAGCTCCTCAATGGCTACACTCATCTTTTTATAAGAAACATATAAGAAACTGTAGGGTCAATTTTTTAAAACTCAAGAAACTGCCTTACCTGAATTAAAAAGCTAAACCATACAACTCCTGCCCTTAAAATTTCCTAGTTGCGCGCCTGAAATGGCCCTAACATTTAAGAAACTGACTACAAACCCCGGACCCAAATTTCGTATAAAAAACTGAGTGCACCTTCAAATAAATGCACAGAGCATGCACAGATGATAATTATCAATTTCTTTTGTTATCTGCGCATGCTCCATGGTATGATTCGCGTCGATACGCGTAATTCAACTTTACAGTACTTGTTTCGCTGTTCCAACCATCTAGCGTTTTCAAGCGAAGGAATCGTTACTTCGAAGACCACTCATCCTCTCCCCCTGCTACATTTCATTAGAAGCAGAATAGTTTCGAATGTATCCTAACATTTAGCCTCGTTTTAAAAAATTCGAACACAAGGGACACGTGTGGAATGCTAAAAACAATCCACCACATTGTTTCGTCTATTCGTTTACGTAAAACATTTGTTCTCACTTGCGTCTTTCAATACACTGATTAAACAGTTGATTTCTAATAAAAACGCACTAACTAACCACGTGGACACTGCTCTTGACGTGGCCTTTAACAACAGCTCAATTTGGTCTGGTCAGAGTGAGAATCGAGCGCCCGGTGATTTCCAAAATCTAAACCTCATTCAAAGAGCAAATTTGTCCTTCCTCTTGTAATAAAACCTCAAATAAACAATTAAAATTTACAATAGAAATATAAATTACAGTCACTCATCTATTCAACATAAGGACTTGTTTTTAATGACTATTTTTCGAAGCCTGGTCCCTACCACCTGTTTCGAAAACTGAATTCACCATTGAAGCGTTTTCCTTGACGCTACCCAAATAAGGGTCGAGTTTCATGACGCACAAACCTTGGACAGACGTGAGGCTTACTTATAAAGTGGGGATAAAATCAATTTAAGTGTGAGTTAAGCATGAGAATACGCCAGAAGGGTTTTTTGGTATTTTTAACTTTGATCCTTTGTGTCAAATGGAAGATCGATCAATCAAATCAGTCGAAATTCCATGATACGCAAAGGATCACGGTAAAAGATTCCCGTCCAACATCTTTAGCGCAATCGTCTATCAGGTAGCCATGGTAACCATCCCCCATTACTCAGAGTCCTTGTCTGCAGCAAATCCCATAGCTAGCAATAAATAAATAGGCCTAAAATTAGAAAGAAGAGTTCGCGAGATAAATATACAACTTCGGTCGGTGTCAAAAGCTCCCTCTCCCATGCACTGAGAAGAACATGAAGAGAAAAGGCTCGTGCTTTAGACCCACCTAGAGAGAATTGGTACATATGGATACAACTGTAGCTGATGACTATGCTGATACTCTAGACCCCCCGGGTATACAATCATAGCAATGAAACTTAGGCCACATTTTTCCAAAATTGAAAGCAGATCAAGGAGCAAATCACCTCTTCGGATAAAAAATCAGAATTGTTTAGAAAAACAGGATTTCTAGAAAATTCTAGGATTTCTGACTGATTCAGGAACGCCGGAGAGGGGGGCGCGGGGGAGCAAGCGCCCCTCCTGCCCTTTTCTTAGAGGGGCAAGGGGGGCATAAGTGCCCTTTTAATAAAACAATATTTTTCTTTAACAGCCTTAAATAAGATACAACGAAAATCATGAATTAGATCCCAAAGTCAAATTTTCATTATAACTTACATTAGTCATACCCATGATCTTACAAGAACATTATTAAATTTAGTTAAAATTTTCTTAATAGCATTTTAAGCCAATCTAAAGGGCGTGGTCGCAAAAATTTTCTCGGGGAGTACCCCCGGACACCCCAAATTTTCGGCTCGCTTCGCTCGCCTTCGGTCTCGAGTGCTCTTGTGTTCTCGTCTGCCCCCCTTGCTCTACCATCGCTCCAGCGTCCCTGCTGATTGTCTATGAGAGTAAGAGATCATCGGTGGATAACTTGCCCCTCGAGGCGGTTTCGAGGCGGTTTCGAGGCGGTTGAGCCTCGCATCAAACTTGGAAAAGAACAGAAACGAGAGAGACATCACGTGACATAACTGAATCGCACCTGCCAAAATGTCCTTTGCAAGCATCTGTGGAAATGTTTAAAATACAAGCGGGTTGAAATCAGGACTTTTATACAGCAAGTAGCTTAAGTTGAGCAGGTAAATAATAGGACAGGTAAATAGTGTAACAGGTAAATCAGCTCATGACCTGTTTAGAAGCGAAGGGAAGCGAAGCTGTATTTACAAACATGCAAGAAATAAGTCGTTATGAAGCAATTGAAATGCACCTGTTCAACATTGAGTCACATCATCTTTTGCTTAATGTTTGCGTGGAGTTGAGTTTCTACAAGGCAATCTTCTCGCATCCATTCAGCTTTCCTTCAATCACAAATTTGCCTTCAAACAAACTTTACTTCATTATCATGTGGAACGGAAACGTCCTTTATGGGCACCTTCAAACATCAGCTTATTATTATGGTTTCAAATAGCGCTATTTGGTACAACTTTTTCCAAACAAATTTTGCTTCACTGATATGCAAAGAGCAAATTTATTTTTGGGTTCAGCTTCCAACAATTGTTCCAGTTGGTATTATGGCTAATTTTTTTCGTTAGGGGATAAGAGGATGGGTGGGAAGGAAACATTATGGATGGCTTGTGAGGAAAGCTCAAGATCGAGAAAAGTGGAGACAATCCACCTTTTCTTACTAAGGGCGCCAAAGCGGAATTTTTTTTATTGTTTGAGATTTTGCATTTCTGAGTCTAGAATCTTGTTCTGCGTACAAAGTTTAGTATGATAACAAATTTTCACATTCATATCTGTCTTTATTTCAAAATTATGACGATATAAAGAATTTGGATTCATAAGGACTTTGACCGTGGAAATACAAGTTAGGACAAGCAGTCTACCTACAACGAGTAGACGGCACATGAGAAGAATGGGATAAGAAATCTGCTGTTTTGGTTCGACGGAGCATGAGTGCAACGAAATCAGTTCTGCTTTGATCCTCGTTCTCCAGTACCATTCTAGATCTCTCACTCTCAATCTGAATGAAGAGAACATGATCTACTTGCAACGAAAATGAGGACAACGACATCCTTCGTACAAGGCCAAGAAGAAAGACCAGAAATAGTCTAACAGAGGGGGCAGATAGGATGGACATGCCAAAGTCTTCAAAGAAGAATGATGGGAATGAATTCAGTTTTTTTAATTCACGCAGATCACACAATTACCTCTTTATCTGGTTCTTGTAGTTCTTTAACCAAATTGCCACATAACAGACAAACAATTCACTCCCTTCTAAAAGCCACAGGGACTCTTAAAACTAAACCTAAATGGAATCAGTCCCTTAATCTTCGTCCAGATAGCCGAAATGTAGAATAGCAAGCGAAATGTTGCTGGAGAGTTTACGTGTAGATAACATCATAGGCCTGCTGTTGAACTCCACGTCCACCCCTAAGTCGATCTCTGATTAGCGAACAATTGACCAATCACGACAAAGAACGAGACAACGCAATCAAACTTTTGTGAGAGCAAACGAGAGCTCTCTGGAAGCCAATCCACATAAAACAATGAGCGGACGCTTTATTAGTAGTAAGAAACTGGGTTTTCTTAGATTTTGAAGCAGCAGGATTTAAATGAAGTAAAGTATTCCCCGGTTGGCCTAAATTAGGCTTCAAACAGATGTTTTAAGTAATCGCGTTAGGGAGCTACCATTTTATTGTTTGGAAAACAGTTGGAAAGGCTGTAGAACGGGTTACAGCTCAGCTGAACGAAAAAACCTTAGGGTTCCTGTGAGAGCAAATTTGCGAAGCATTTAATTGGATAGGGGTTTGCAAAATTCACCGGCTATTGAAACTGATTCACCCTTGATGAAGCGTTTTTATCGCCGCTACACCAAAAAGGACACGATTCTGCCTATATAAGGCTTATTTCATAAACCATGGGCGTTATTTACGCAGCGTCACGAAAACGCTTGGACTGTGAGTTCGGCCTAACTTGGGATGAACTTATGTAATGTAAATCACAAAGGACCATCCTGAGTTCCCTGTGATCTTATCAAGGCAGCTGCATTAGCCTCGTTGTTTCATTGGCAGTCACAGGGTGTGGTGGAAAAGCGATAGTTATCTAAGGTGTGAGAACATTTCTAATGGAGTCTGCTGATGAGAAAGTTTTGCGATACCATCTATAGAAGTGGCCGATTGAAAAGATTAATGGCCACTTTAAAGTAATTCTATCATTCCTTTATTACTGCCGGAGATTTTGGCTACATTTTCTTGTAGATTACTGATCGATCACTTTATCAGCTGGGGTGTAAGAGCTCAATATCTGGCTGGAACTTGGAAACTGTTTTAATTCTCGCAAGGCGACAATACCTCTCCGCCAGGCGAAAAATCATCGATGCGCGCAACAATTCATCGTGTTTTCTTGCGCTGAGGCCAATTGACTGTATGATGATAATGCTTTGGCAATAGTCACGCGAATCTATTGATGAGAATAATTATCATTCGTACAGCAAAACCAATTTAAAACGGGCAGTTTTTTTAGACTAATTTTAATGTACGTTATCGAAGGGTGCCTGATGTACAGCCGCTTGGACGGTAACGAATTTACCATTCTTTACCGACTGAAACCGTGTACTGTAATGGTTGGTTGTTAAAAAGATGCGTCCCTTGTAGGTAGGTATTCTTTATGGTTACTCCTCCGTATCATTGTTACTACTTTGTCATTCGCACATGGCTTTGGTGTGACGTATGTAAGGTACATAAATGCACAGATTGCATGCTTCTCTTCGCACGGGGGTATCCTACATCAACAACAAAATTCATGATAATCCCTATAAGCACCGTGCGCCTAATCTAGGAAGCCATTTGTAGTATGATTGTTATTGTAGCGTGATCGAGATCGAGGTCAAGCCAACTGATCACCCCTTATTGCGTGACGTAAAGAATATGACCACAGGGTCACACATCTAAGACTGAAGGACCGTTTCGGAAGGACGTTTCAACTATTGTTGCTAATAAATAAACTTATTAGCGACTTAAATCCTACTGTTTCAAAATGAAGCTAGAATAACATAAGGAAACACACGAGGCAAGCATACATTCGATTTTAATGAGGTTCATGCGGAGCATTTGGTAGCCATGGAGGAGCAAAAGTTTACATTTCTTTGACTTGAACCAATGAGTTAACATTTGGAAAGGGCCTGGAACGAACGGTTTATTGTGATTAAAATTTAAAACGATGAAGGATAGGACTCGAATTTGCACAAAGACGTTTACGCGCTAAAGATGGCGGGGAAGAACTTTTAACAATATGCACTGTCTAGACTCATTCCAAAAGTCTCTTGTTTCGCTTCCCGCTCCCTGAACTGATTTGTCCCTACAACAGACTGAAACGATAACAGCAACAACAACGAGACAACGAGAGAAAGTTAGAGAGACTTATATAATGAGTCTATGCACCGCCAGTCTTTAATGATTCTGTACGAATTCGACAATAGAATACAATGCATCGTGGTAAAAAGTTCCCCGCTGCAATCTTTAGCATAATAGTCTAGCTGCTTAGTTCTTTCCTGAAATGGTAAATAGGACTATTAGCTTTCCCACTATCATTTAGATATCAGGTAGAACAGGCATGAGATGAACCATTTAAAATGCTAAGAGAAACTAGAACACCAACATTTAATTAATCAAAAAGAAACTTTTACAACGAGGAACATGAAAACATATCCTTCTATGTCAAATTCAGTTAACACCACAATAAATTTACACATCATACGAACTTTATAAATCCTTCTACAAATTATTTCCTTGTTGAACTTTGAATAAAATACATTACAAACTAGGCAAATGATGACCCGATATTTACATTTAAAAGCAAATTGACTAAATAAAGCCATACTGTATTTTGCTAAAAACTAGTTCTCTTATCAACTTTCAAACAGTTTCTTTATTAATACGGAAGACTCTAATTTGTTCTCGTAAAATATCCGGCATAAAAGAAGCTGAATTTTGTTCATTACAGTTGATGATGATTGTTTTATCACGAAGATGCCAGCCTAAATAAATTGAGAAGATAATTTTGCTCATCAAAAATTCTTGAATCATGAGCTCGCTAATTAGTGAAATGTGATGGAAGAGATCCTAGACTCATTTGTTTATTACTAATGTTTCTATATTTTCTCAAACTAATTTCAATGTTCACAGGTATACGGTAAAAACCTGCTTGAAAGAAATTTCGATTTTTAGCATTTTAGGTCTGAAAGATTATTTGTGTAAATAATTCTAAATTAGGAGGCCTAAATTAGCTGTTCTTTAGCTACATTATTTGTACGCCTATTTAAAATTAATTAATGATGATGATGATGATGATGATGATGATGATGATGATGATGATGATGATGATGATGAATGATGATAAGTGAAATACAACAGGTTGACTTGCCTATCGCTACAGCAATTAGCTAAATCATATACTTCTAGTCAGGAACCCTACTCAACGGTGTTCAAAATAATGTTAGGCTCTTATCAAGGCTTTATACACTATGTAGGACGTCTTTTCGCTGTTTCCTCAAAAAAGCAATCTATCTCGAAGATCGCAATCCTTTAAAGACTTTCTAAGCTTGTAGAGGCGTTTACCAAGAAATTAGGAATCTGCCTTAAAGGGGCGTAGATAGACATATCATCACACATAGGGAAAATCAGAGCTGTAAATTAGAGTTTCTTGAAGGCTGAGCTAAAATTTCTAGTCTACAAATTTTGTGAATAGTTGGCTTCAGTTTTATAAAGGATTTCTCAAGTTAACTTTGATCAATTCACATTTAAGTACATTCGAAATCTCAGAAATTATGGTGCCCTTTTTTTAAAGGTGCCCTTAAGATGACACTGGAAAGAAGGGGCAACTGACACTTTTCAATGTAGAAATTCTGTACGACAACACTGGTGTTATGATACCCCCTGTTTCTAGGGTTGGATGTTTAGGAATATTCATATTTCAAATTGTACCTTGCTTCGTCCAAACAAATCGCCTTTTGGGTTCACTTCAGCACCAGTCTTCATCAACTTTTGATATCAACGGTTGCTTGCTGAAAAGAAAAAAAAAGCTTTAAATAACAATGGACCAGGTAAATTTAACGATATAAAAAAGATTCTAGATAGTTAAAAAGTTGAATGGATATTTTGCAAAGGGAAGAGAAACCACGTAACTAAATGCTTTCGAAACCAGGCTTCCTAGGCGATTCTTAACAGTGTTATGGAATTTTGACATTCACACATTTCTGATACGGTTACTAAGCGCCCCTGAATTGCGCCCACAAGACTGCATCTTTCTATATAGCTCACATTATCACGTATATATCTTGTTTCTTGTAAGTCCTAAGATTTTGTTAACATTGATGAGCATTGGGTCTGGCCTAGCTTGCGTTGCAGACCAAATTCCAAAGAAAGAAGGTCTGCATGCAGGCTATGTTTGCTGGAACTACCCGTAAAGATAGATTGCCACATACACTGGCAACAAATCACATTTCCTTCACAGACACGATAGGTGTGTCCTTCTTGAATATACAAGAGTTTATCCCATTGAAAACTCGATTTGATGAACAAACTTAAAATAACAAAGGAGAACCTTGGGGCACCTGAACCCCGATTCTTAAAGACCCACTGCTAACCATGATCCTTTGTGCGCCGAATGAAAAGCAAGACAAAGAGAATCTAGGCTAAAAACGACTTTCAGATAATACGAAAGTCGGCTTTGGCGCCGCGAAGGATCATGGTTAGCAGTGGGTCTTTAAGTGTAGTAGATTTAAAATCGACGAAATTAGTTTCACATTGTACGATATATTTTTCTTAAGATATTGACTTTCGGTTAATTGTTTCAGGTTAACGATGACTCAAGGCGTACGTTATGAGCTGTGCACTGATTAAAAGCTTTGTTTTCGAACTAAATAGTTTTAAATAAGATTTACTTCTCACACTATTGTCGATTTATAAGATTGAGCAAGGGGATGGGAAATTCGAGTTAATGTTCAAAAGAAATTGCTTTATCTTTCAGCTTAATCCATCGAATAATAGCAATCTAGAAACATCTGGCAGGGAAACTTCAAATATGTTTAAAGATGTCATATCTGACTAATTCACACACAAAAGGCCACCTGCTATAGGTGATCAGATATTTTGAAAGTTGCCTTAAGGGAACATGAGTTATGGGAACATGACTCAAGGGCGTATTCTTTCCAGCATCTTTTGAAAACGATGGGCCTAGCCAAGATAGTTTGCACGCTGTTCTAGGGACTATATGCTATCTCTTAGTACTACGATTTTTCAAACGTGGATAGTTTTTTTTGGCGCACCCGGTATAGTATATAGAAATATATAATTCATAGCTAAATAAGAGATCCAGAGTCCAGAAAAAGCCACGGCTCCACGGCTGTGAGATGGAGGAAGGTTTTGCTTGTTAATGCAATATTTGAGGAAGGTTTAGTAAATTTTATAAGAAACCTCGGAAAAGTTTTGGGTTATTTTGATAACAGCAACTGGTTTGTAAATTCCAGGGTTATAAACAACGCGAGGAGTTCGAAAAATCTGGTTATTTTGACTTAATAAAATGAGGACGGTTTAACTAACGAAATTGGCATTCGGAGGAAGGTTTTGACTTTCTCTGTACTCTCTGGATCAAATTAAAAAGATAATAGTGTCACTTACTCGGTTTTCGCTTTATTGGATTCACCAAAACTATTTTCAAATTCTTCCAACAGTCGAGGATCTTTATCATTCACAACTGACATCAATCTTTCCAGGAGAAACTTATGTTGTTTGTTTTCTTCTTCTTTCTGTTTCAATTTTATTTCAAATTCCTAAAATAAAAGCATATTAGCTTCCAAATTCCTACAGCAAGAAAGATCTTAACACTCTTTGCGTTAATACTTAGTAGTGAGACACAGAAGATTTCGAAATTATGATGAAAGTCTTTGGAGGGGATTCTCTTCAATTTAATTCCAGGTTATTTCTGGACGCAGTAAATTTGATAATCATCTGTGTTGATAAGAAATTAAGATATCTAACCCTTATTGCAGCAAATGCCTCAGAGAAACAAGAAAAATTTGACCTTATGGGGCACTCTACGGGTAAAATATGTAGTTTACGGTGTAGAACAAAACGATTCTACTTATAATCGTCTGAAACTGGTCACAGAAAAATTACCAGATGATAAACAGAAGAGAAGATGCAAAATAAATATTGCTCAGTTGTTCTGTATTCAAATAGGACTTTTAAAGATTTCTATGCTCCATACCTTATCAATACTTCCACTTCGATTTAGCTGTAAAACATGCTTTTCTTTCTGGTTTAAGTCATCACCCATCCTTCGAATTTTCTCTTTAAAATCCTGTGAAAAATGAGAGAACTATAAAATAAAACGCAAAAAGATTTGAGTGATCTTCTCCTTAAAAGCTCAAACAGTATGACCTAATTTAAGGATATTCGCTGCTGAACCTAATTTAAGGATAATGGCCTAATTCAAGGATATTCGCTGCTGAACCTAATAATTGCTTTCCAAAACATCAGTGCCTTCTAAAAAGCTATGTGCTCCACCTTATATGACTTTTGCAATCAAACATTATTTTAAAAGTATTTAAAGCAGCTATACATTTGGAACAAGATTGGCGAGGTATCGTCAAGTTGACTAATAAATATGGCCTAAAGTTATTCAATACAGCCATAGAAATTTACCACCAATCAAAGCTCAAGAAATATCAAGATATTGGCCATTTCTAAAATCTCTGAATTTGTTATAAAAAAAATATTATTCAGTTATTTTATGGAAGAAACAAGACACAAACCTTGATATCTTTCTCCGATTCTTCACGAACTTGACGCAACATTCGATCTTTGTCTGACATGAATTTTTCAAATTTTCTCATGTTTTCTCTTGCCATCTATGAAAAGAAAAATTGCAGCTATTAAAGTAAAAAGCCTTGATATCTAAAGAACATCTTAGTGGCAAATAAACGCTTTCTAGCTTCATGACAAATATTTTGCATTGCAGATATCTTCCCCTTTGGTTACTATGCTGTTAGAATGTCATATGCTCGCTGCCCCTTTGAGACTATGATGAATATCTATACTCCATGTAGTCTTTACCACATTACTTTGATTAACCTGTGAAATTCGATGTATTTCTTTTCTGATTTTTCTACATTTTTTCTCCACCTTAGAAACTGCGGATAAACTTCTCCCAATCTCTCCATCTTTTCCAACAGCTTATAATCTACCTACCTTCGAGAGTTCTATCAACTAACTTGGTGTAACTTTCCTATATTTGGGTTTACTGACAACAGGCCCTTTTAGCCTCCCTGATATTCTCTAGTTGAACAGAATTAAAGATGGTTTGGCTAGTCTGCACTTTAGCGGACCAGCTTTCAATATGGGCAAGTTATGTGTCATGGGGTAAGGGTTTGGGTCAGGGTTAGGGTTTGGAAAAAGGGGTTTTTAGGGTAAGTTAGGATTAGTTAGGGTAAGGAAGGCTTATTTAGGGTAAGGAAGGCTTAGTTAGGAAGTTAGGGTTAGTTAGGGTAAGGTATTGTTTAGTTAGGGTTGGTAGGGTATATGTTAAAACACGTTCCCGAGAGATATGACATAAAGCTGGTCCGCTAAAGTGCAGTCGTCCCGATGGTTTTGTCTTCACAGAAATTAAAAGCTTTCAAGGCACCAATCTCCTGTACAGCTGGATCAAAATAACTACTGGGTCTACAAATATTTGCTCAAAAGAAAGCTGTTGACTATGTTCTAACTGTACTCAAAGGAAAAACCATATGCAAGATGCTGAGAATAGGCAACGAGAGTTGAACATACAAACCTACAAATGGATTTAGTATCAATTTGAAATGGAATCGACATTGGTGAATTGAGTTGTTGTTATAAATAGGCTAAAGAAAATGCCTAAACATCCATCGTTTCTTTATCTACACAATGAAACGATGCCAAAGTTATCAAATACAACAGACTATATCTTTAACTTGGCCCAGGCCAGCTTTTAACTGTGTCGATTCCCTTCAATAACATTTACCGTTTCAAGTTTCGCAACTTTTGCTTCCAACCTTCTTGCAGCTGCATCTTTCTCGTTAAATTTACTTTCAAGTTGCGCGTAGCGAGATCTCTGATCCTATAAAGGAAGGAAAGACATTTAACTGAAGATTAATTTTTGAAAATGACTTGATCCATACAAAATTATTTATGTGGAGTTATGAGGATATCGTTTCAATTTTTTAGCTGGACCGATTTTGAAAACAGCCTGATAGCAAATCTACAAAAAATCTCAAAAAGTCTTTTTAAATTCTAATTTGAACGTAAAATTCTAATTTTTCTTCTCTACCCCCTTTTCGTACTTAAATTAACAAACAAGTCAGTAAACTACATTATCTGTCCCAAATGGAATATTGCAGTATTCGGAAGAACTTTCGCCTTCACACCTATTGCCTCTATCACTGCTAGACAATCCTAGCTCCTTTTTACTGGTACAGCTCCTCAAAATTTCAATAGACCTTTTAGTTATTCTAAAAAGAATCTGAATCGAACGATATTTTGATATATTTTGTCGAATTTTCGAATGTGCACAACAGTGATAGAAGCTGTAACGCCACTCAATCGAACCTTTCGTTTAAAAATGATAAAAATATCGCTCGATCCAGACTCTTTTGTAGAATAGCTAAAAGGTCTATTGCCTGAAAATTCTACAAAAACAGATATTTTCAGAAAGGGCCTAATACTTCCTAAACCCAAATTTTGAGATTTTTTCCTAAAAAGATGATGCATTTTGATGTTTGAATTATAGTAATTTTGAATTGAATTTGATTTCTTTTCAATTAAAGAAATGCCACAAACCAATCACTTTGTGTATTGAAGTTATCCCCCGGAAATATGTTTAGCAAAGATCACCCTGTTCAATGCAAATACAATCAACAAACGTTATTATAAACCACATTTTTAATATTTCAGAAACAATTACCATGTAAATCATAATCCTCAATTTCATAAATTCTCAATATTGTACAGCGTTCATTTTCTTCCATTTTGTCTGCTAACTGTTCAAGTTTCAAATAAACCTTTAATCTGGGGGTAAGTCCTCTTTTATTTCTTGGCAACCTGTTGTGTTTACTAATCTTATTCATATAAAAACCAGGCTAACCTCTTTCTCTCTGTTAATTCTCGCGTCCTTTTCCTTCCATTTCGTTTCCTTTGCATTTAGAACTTCCTGCAGACTTCCTAACTGACCTCTCATCTCCTGAAAATACAACAATAAACCAGGTCAGCATTGGACGATGTACGAAGAACCTTTGCTTTGTACCTTTTTAATAAACCAAATTTGAAAACAGTTACTATCTTCCAACCTGCATGTGTGTTAAAGATGGAATATAACTGTTCAATTGTGACTAAAGTCTTAAATATGTTCGACAATCTCTTGTACCAGATAATAGGCCTTTTAAGCCTGGTTTCCGTATAATCTTTACAATCGTTTGGACAGTTGAGAACGACTCCAGCGATCTCAGCGATCTTATGGAAACATGCACGAACGATGCTAGCGATCGATTTATTTTCATTTCATTGAGATTACTGGAGTCATTCACAACGATCCAAACGATTGTAAAGATTATATGGAAACTAGGCTTTAGCTATTTTGCAAAAGAGTCTGGATCGAGTAATATTTTTTATACATTTTCATACGAAATGTTCAATAGACAACAATAACGCTAAAGATGGCGGCCGCGCAAATCATGCTGGTAAAAAGCTCCCGTAACTTGAATCAAAACTTTACTTTTTCTGCTTTGGAAAGGTTTTCTTTCGAACCATGTTGCATTCGAATTCAAGGTCGATTCGAATTCTTACCAGCATACTTTGCAGCAAAACACAACAGAGTCTTTGGAGCCACCATCTTTAGCGTTATTGTCTATTGAGTGGCGTTAGAGCTATCACTGTTGTGCACATTCAAAAATTCGTCAGATTTCTACAAAAGGTATAAAATATCGCTTGATCGAGACATATCCTAAAATAGCTAAAAAAGAAAATCTAGAGTTTAAAGCTGGGCCCTACACCAGTTAAAAGTTTCACTTGATGCCAGTACATTAAATAAATTTACTATTCTGCTATCCTAACTGGGAAACCATGGTACTTTATTTTTTAACAGTGAAAGTTCAATACTAAGGCGACTCGCAAACCATTTGTAATGATAATATAATATTTTATATCATAATTTGTGTCAAAACGGTATCAAACTTAATATAACAGATTTGGAAAAAATAATTTTTTGAAATGAAATATCCTTACCGTTTTTTCTTCTTCAATTTGCTCATTTAATTTTGCAATGGTAGCTTCTTTCTCCAACAAAGTTCTTTGTGCGGCTGTAAATTCTTTTCTTATTTTCTATTTTGCGAAAAAAATAAAAAAGTTGAAAAATGGGGTCTGAAAAATATGCATCTAGAAATTAGCATGACAGCAAAGAAATTTAAGAACCATTGCTAAATGAAAAGCAAAACAAACAGAACCGAGGTCAAAAACGACTTTCATATCATACGAAAACTGACTTTGGGGCCGCAAAGGATCATGGTCGGCTATGGGTCTTTAAGGGGATTTTCAAGTATTGATAGTTCTCGGAAAACTATATATTTTTGCAAATGTATACGTGACAATGCTGTTGAGATCATGACCGTCTTGGCAGCAAACATCTCGATATTTCAAACGCAATTACAGATATCTATTCTAATTTGAAGTTTTGGTAAAAGAGCACATCTGCAATGAGGACAAGATGACAAAATTTTATTTCCTACTGTGAATGGCACTGTAAAAAATTGCTTTTGCATCTCAAAAATATGAATCGCTCAAACTTATATGAGAGAAAATAAAAATATCAGATTAAAAATATTGAACGAATACAAGGAATCACGTCGTAAGTCTAACCTCATCTGTCCTTGTTTGAGAACCTTTTAACATTTGAATTATTTTATCTTTCTCTGCAACGAGTCTTTTGAAATCGTCCACCCGTTTGTTGAGTTCCTTTGGAAAGAAAAACAATTCTGTTATAAGAAGGAACATACAACGCACTAGAACAACAAATCATAATGGGAATAAGCAGCTTTAGAATAAAATCTGGAAAGGCATAGATCGAAATCAACTGGAGGTTTTGCGGGAGAATCATACTCAAATAAAAACACTGCAGTTCAATTACAGACGCTTAAATACGTAAAATCATAGAGTAATACCTTGGATTTTTGTGAAACATCTTCATATGCGAGTGTTAATCTATTCTTCTCTCTGATCTCATCATCATGTGAATCTTCAGATTCTCTCAGACGCTGCAACAAGGCAATTCATCAAAAAATATTTGAAAGACGAAAAAGAGACAGGGGAAGAGAGCTCCCTTTTCATGGAAGTCTAGTCTTAGGTGTAGTAAATTGTTTGCTACATTGATTTATCAAGAAATAGAGCTGCAAGATGGAAATCTTTCTTACCCTTTCGAGTTTCTGCATTTTGAACTCCAAATCAATGATCTTTGAATCTTTCTCGAGGAGATTTTGTTCCAACGTTTCAGCATGGTTCCGAAGCTCCTGTTAACAGAGAAGAAAAGCTTAACCTAATAAATAAAAACGATGTTATTGGTCTTGTACTACAGTTCCTTCAAAACTACTAATAGCAACAGGATGAAACGCAAGGCTTTCAAAGTTCGCCGATTACTTTCTTCTCCAATTACCAACTCTCCTTTTTGTTGGACTTGCTACAAGTCGTTCACATCTTTGTTATCTTGGTTTGGATTTATTCACTTTGATTCGCTCTTTCTCCTACTTTTTCATTTCAATAGCGAGGATTGAAAACAATAAAAAATAAAATTGTACCTCTGTGGATGCTTCTTTTTGTTGGTGAATTTGCAGTAGCTCATCTGATCGCAAAGTCAGTTCTCGTTCCAGTTTTTTTATTCTCTGATGTTGCCCCTGTGAAAGTTGGAAAAAATTTACATCACCATTTATAACATGCTACTAACAAAGTCCAGGCGTAGTCTACCATTAATAAGAGTTCTCCATGCACTGAACGGATTTGTCAAGCTGGTCTAAAGAGGAAGGAAAGTACTTCGAAATCAATGTACCTTGTATTCATCATGAAGTTCATTCAACTCATCAATCTGCCTCTTCTTTTCCATCGAACTTTGCTGAATATCTTTAAGCTTTATCTTCATTTCCTAAAAAAACAAATTGAAATGTCGAATGTCTAGCAACATGCAAATGAATAATGACATCTACATTACAGTCTTATTTCAACAACTTCAGAACTAGACGTTTAAAAATAAGAAAATAAACGGAAAGAGGGGAAAGTAAAATTGCTGTCCTGCAAAAAATTCAAAGCTTTGCAAAATTTGGTTCCTTTTCGGTAGAGAGGATGATTAATTTGTCAATGAATGCACTTCGCGGAAGATTACACTGTCAAGTACTTGCTGGTGCAGATCAAAAAAGCAAAATCCAGAATTGCAACGGTAAGCTCTCTCACTCATTCAAAAATGACAAATATACCTTCTTGTCTTTGTCAAACTGTGAAAGATGCCGGCGAAGTTCAACCATCTCGATTGTCATTTTCTCGATTGTGCGATCTTTTGAATCATTTTCATCAATCAATTCCTCTCTCTAGAAAAGAAAGATGCCATCTTGAACAAACTAAATATAGCATTGGGTAATACCGATAATCATCCATGGTAAAATCTTAGATCTATCTTCATCATGGAAAAAATACAAATGATTAAAAATAACACAGAATACAAGGAAGACAACGAATAATAATGTCCCAATTCGGTAATAATGTCCCAATTGGACGAAAAATTCTTTACCATAACAAGATTTTGATTTTGCATCTCTTCAAGTTCTCTGGTTTTCTCAGAAATTTCTTCTGTTAAAAGTTCAGCTTTACGACGTAATTCCTTTGGGAAGAAAAAAGAATAAATTCTAAAGTTAAAAAGGACAAACACAGCAGAACGAGGCATCATAATTTTGAAACAACTATCCTTGGACTTGGCAAGTACAAGTAACTTTTTCATTCAAAAAGCATCTTCTAAGTGAAGGTTATAGGTTAAAGGTTAAAGGTCATAGGTTAAAAGTTATAGATCTAAAGGTTAAAGGTCATAGGTTATAGTAAAGGTTATAGAAAGATCGCGCTGGTTCGTGAGATAAACATTTTACACACTTTTCTAGAAGTGAAAAATTTGAACAAACGTGTTAACTAAAACATACAAGGACTTCCTTCTGAGAATCTGCAGCATTTGTGATGATTCTGTCTTTCTGCTTTATTGTCCTCTCCAGAGAATTCACTTGATCCCGTAGCTCCTACAACGAAAAGAAGATTATAAGATTTATGACCCCTATCTACTTATCATTTGAAATCGTTCAGTGGGTAACGCGAAGCCCTATCACAGTTCTTACACCTACCATAGAAATCGAAATATGTTCAGTTCTGATAATGAACAGATCGTGAGTCAAGTCAAGAGTCAAATAAAAAAAGAAAACGAGGAATAAGAAAAACAACTGAAAAGTGATGAAAGGAAAAGGATCCTGGAAAAAGCGTGATGGATCACGAGGCTGATACTGAGTTTGTGACTCTGATCTGAAGCATAAGATCCTGTCTGGTTACCCTTCCAGATTGGAGGATAATGCAACGTGGATCAATTTAGAGTTCAAGGCAGAATTAGGAGAACATCCAGAATACCAGTTACACACAAAATTGAGATCTGGGGGCAAAGTCCAAGCAAAGTCCGCGCAAAGTCTTCTTTCAAAAGATCATGGTGAAATCTGGCGTTAAAGCTGCTGTAAAAATCTTCTTAGTTAAATGCAATCAAATTCAATGAACAACAAATATCAAACCAAATTTATAAAACATTTCCCAATTTCATCCTTTTCTGACGCAGTTAAATTCGACTTCTATGCAGCTGGTACTTGGGAACTTCAAAGCGACTGAATTTCTATTTCAACAGCATAATGGATATAATATATGTTAAAAAATATCCGCATATTTAGCATAGAAACAACCAATAAATGTGTTCTATAGATTTATCTAACATAAATTTGGTTTATTTCAAAATAAATCATTGATATCTAAAATGTCTTTTTATATTTGCATTTTCATTGATCAACAATTTAAAAAGAAAAACCGACTTGAAAGGAAATAAAGATTGGTTTTTGGATAAGAGAATATAACTGGAATGATAAAAGAATAATAATCCAAGAGAGATAAGGTTGTAAGATAACACTATCTCTTCAAAGAAATAAATACGTTATTTCACTTGTTACAGCTATAAAAACTTTCCTGCGGTGAGTAGAAAAAACTTCTTGATCATGCCGGCTTCAAAAATCCTCAATAAAAATTACGGAGTTGTTGGAAAAAGAAAATCTTTCATGGACAAAGGAAGCAAGAAAGCTTTTAAGTTAAAAAGAAATGCTTGATGAGGGAAATAAAATAGATAAGATTAATTTTTAAGGAGGAGCAAGAATATCTTTCATTGCACACCATGAGCCATAGAAATCTCTGTTTTTTCTGGAAGTGCAACGGTTTTTGTTTACAGGGGGTAATTTAAATTCCTTAAACTATAGCTGTCTTGAACGAAAATATCGAATACGCTAAAGATAGAATATAAATTTCTACCTCATTTGCAACTGATAATTCATCCATGGATTCCAAAGTCTTGTCTTTCTTCGCCATTAGTTTCTCTAAAGTTTTTACTTTCTCGTTCAACACCTATTGAGAAAAGTGTATACTATAATTTGTTTTAATTCATACAGACGACATGTCACGTGACTTGATCTATTCGCGCTCGAAAACACGACGCCATCTTGTTTTGGGGTAAATCTTCAGAAAATTTCTATAGGAATCTATAGGAAATTTGCAAAAAGTTGCAGAAAATTGCTCCTCTATTCTACCTTACGATAGTGAGTAGGGAAAGGATAGGTAGCAATTATCAGTCAGACCTAAACCTATGAAATAAGCACACGAACATGCTGTTTTTAAAAGCAAAACAAAAATTTAGGCCAAGAAAGCTGTGAGAAACTTGCCTTTGCGACAATAATATTGTAAACAGCGGCACAATCTCCCTCAGTTGTGAGTTTCTCGTCGCTTCTTTAAAGTCAACCTTCCTTTTCGACGTTCGCCTATCTCTCTACTAAAGTTTTTGAATAATTTGAGCAGCTTCCAAGCTTTTTGAAATTATTCATTGCGATAAATAAACGAGACACTCCCCGTTCGACGCTATACTTTGTAATGGCTTCATTAGAGTGTCTCGTTTATTTATCGCAATAAATNACGGAAATGGCCTAGATCTTATCTCCAACCGTCAAGTATTACGGAAAGTATCATGTCTCGCTTTTGCAAAAGCACATCATTTTCACTTTCAAATATTCGAAGTGATAGGAACGTGACTATACTTTATTTACATTTTGAATTATCGATTATCAGCATTCATCAATAATACATCTGCTCGTATGTGCGAATGAAAAAGCTGATGACGCAATAGTGCATTATCTTTTGATGACTATTACCTCTAGTTTCTAGCAAGCAACAACCTCTATGATGTAATCATTTAAAGATAAAGATGAAAATTCGACGAATTTCGGCTAAAGGTTTGTCAAAACAAATTAGTTACATCAGATTGGAACACGAGAGTAGCTGCGTGTTTAATGGCAACTGGCAAACGAAGATGACTAAGCGACTTTTAAGCATGGCAACCTACCTCATCCTATGACGAGCATTACCTCTAGTTCCTAGCCAGCAACAAACTCTACCAACGTGATCACTTAACGATAACGATAAAAATGTGACGAATTTCGGCCAGCACTTCATCAAAAAATCAATTTGATCAGATTGGAAACGTAAGAAACTGTGTGCTTAATAGAAACCGGCGAACGGAAATGATTGAGTGTTAGGCCTGGCGAATTACGTGCAAAGATTTATCTACATTATACGTCTGTTCGGAAATTTTGATGTAATCTGAACTATCGCTGAAATTATTATATGACAAAGTAAAGACAGAAATTGTCTACTTTTAAAAACTTACCTCGTTTTTATTTTCAAATCTTCGAAGTGAGGCTATAGAAGAATCTCTTGATTCCAGTGATTGTTCCAGTTCTTCAATTTTTGCTTCCAGTCGCTAAATAAATTGGTTTAAAATTCTTGTTTACAATTTGATGAAAACTCTTGTCTAGTGAAGCAACTCTAAAAGGTGATTCGAAAAATGAAATTTGCCTTTAAAAAGCAAACAGAACTCGCTAGGAGTGACGATAGGATTAACCCCCCCTGTTTAATAAAATATTCCTATATATATTCTCACTTCTTTCAAATTTCCAAACACCACGCCCGTTTTTGTTTCCCCAAGGTTTTGTCCCCTCCCCTTGAACAATACTATTCTATACCACCTTTTCAGGTGATGTAAACAGACCTCAATGTAAGAAAGCCAATAAACTTCATTTTAAGCAAAATAAAACTTTTACAAAAGGTGGTAAAATGGAATTAAATAAAAGAAATTTGACATCAAACCTCGCATTCCTCTTCGTGTAATTCTTTGTCACTATTCTTTATTGTATTCATAGAAACTTGCGATTTTAACTGATCAACCGTTGATTGTAATTGCTAGGCAGAATAGAAAAACCATAAACTTTAAATTATTCGTTATAAACGGTGAAAAATCAACATTTTATTGTCAGTTGAGGAGGCTGGCCTCTCGATTAACATTGTAACAGGAATAAA
Organism: Aurelia aurita; assembly: GCA_004194415.1. Lineage (NCBI taxonomy): Eukaryota > Metazoa > Cnidaria > Scyphozoa > Semaeostomeae > Ulmaridae > Aurelia > Aurelia aurita. The sequence goes on from REGM01000003.1 coordinate 3,688,248, forward strand.
GTTCCTAAAATCAGATGTCTGTGATGAATCTGTGTATCGTATGTATCGATATAAACAAATTTAGGAGGTACTGTTGCTGAGATTTAATCATACTTCGCCCGCCACACTTTATTAATATTGCATAATAACTGTATGCATTTCATAAAATAAAATATTACCTACCTTATTTTGTTTTTGAAGATGACTTTCCTTCTCCAGTGACCTTGCAGTGTGATCTTCTAAATCTTCCTCGAGGCTTGCAATTTTGTCGATAAGGATCTTTAAAAAAAATTAATTCTCTTGTAATATTACGACATAGCGAGATGAAGCACTTGAAGCGACTGTAAACATTTTGAATGCGTGCGTACAAAAGCTGAGAATCACACAGAAAAGCAAAATTTATGCACAATGATTGAAAAAATTCCAAAACAAAATTTGCAAGAAACTTTACCTCATTTTCCTTCCTGGTTTGCTCTAGATGAAACAAATTTCTGCTCAATTCTTGAACTTCAACTTGCAGACCCTGAAGATAGAGTCAACATAAGAGATTAACATGACATTTCTACACTACAAACAATACAAAGATCAATAAAAATAATCTACTACAAAGTATAATTATAATTATACTAATATATAATAATTGCAAAGAAGCTTTCTGAAAATCCAAAATTGTAAAGCTCTCTCGATACCAGCATAAAAGAAAGATATCATGAAAAATATAAAGTTTGTCAGTTCTGTTTTTGGTACAACTATCTTGCACTCAGAAAAGTATCTCTAGAATTTTAAAGCGCTATAGGAAGTTGTGAAATAATCAGGCCACTCCGAGAATAACAAGATTTTGCAGATAAAAAAGTAAAACCGGAATAAAAAATCCAAAACGCGGCTTACATCATTTTCCTTCTGTAAATTTTTCAGCTTTTTTAGTTCTTCGTCTTGCCTTCGAAATTTTACGTCTGCTTCTTCGATCTTATCTCTGAGCATCTGAAAAGAAAGACCGTAAAAACAATGAACCAATCAATATTATGGCTTTGATAATCATTTACAGTGATGGAAAATTTCTTTTAAATCTATGCACGTCTATGAATTACCTCTATTTCTCGCTGTTTTGTGTCTAGCTTCTCTGCAAGTTTTTGATCAGACCCTCCATTTATCAGCTTTAGTTCTGAGGAGGCTCCTGACTGCTTTTGCTCCAGTTCGAATTTCTGAAATTAGAAAGAAACAAATTGTAAAAACTTCAGGTGCAGCTATTTATAATCAACAGGGGGCTAAAATTTGACAGTCAGTCCTTATGGTAAATTCTACATAACGCCAAAACGTACACATGAAAATACTACAATTTATCATTCAATAAAACAATTTGTCTTTGACTTAATTTCATAGGATAAACGTAACGAAAAGCCATCAAACGTCCAGTTCTCGTTAACAGAATCTACAGTTTCAAATTGCTGCATTTCCAAATAATTTTTTCATATAAATATATCTATGTCAATAGTTTCATGCTTCAAAGACCCATTGCTAACCATGATCCTTTGTGGTGCTAAATTCGACTTTCGTATTATATGAAAGTCGTTTCTGGCCTAGGTTCTGTTTGTCTTGCTTTTAATTTGGCGCACAAAGGATCATGGTTGACAATGGACCTGTAAGAGAGGAAATGAATATGCAAAATCTGCATACCAAAGAATCAGCTAATTCTTGAAAATGGAGAAGTTGTTCATCTTGATTAACTATTCTCTTCTTCAGTTCAAAATTATTTTCCATGATTTCCTACGAGATAAATAACAGAAATAGGAATTAATACAAGTTTGTGCCATTTTAAGTCAGAATGCATTATCAGAATCAATTTCTACCGCATAAACTATCAGTCAATACCATTTAATGTCGTGGAAGGGGGACGACAGCATCTCAGTCCATACCACTTAAAGTCGTGGAAGGGGGACGACAACATTAAACTATCAGTCCATACCACTTAATGTCGTGGAAGGGGGACGACAACATCTCATTCCATACCACTTAAAGTCGTGGAAGGGGGACGACAACATCTCATTCCATACCACTTAATGTCGTGGAAGGGGGACGACAACATCTCAGTCCATACCACTTAAAGTCGTGAAGTCTCTTTAAGTCGTTCTAAATAGTTCATTTCTTCAAAGAGATTTTTCATGCAAGTTATAGCAGAAACTTCTTAACTATTTTAGGCACAAGATCAATTCTAAGGAACCGAAGAGATCAGCTATTCGGATGAGCTATAATTTCGATCCGAGAAATTTTAAGACCAAAAATCCCGCTAATGCGATGATTTGCGAACAGGCAGAAATGCTAAAAGCTAGTCACGTAAAGTTGTGCATTCAGTTTTAAAATAAATCACTTTGCGATTAAAGAGTGGTTGGCAATATTGGCAACCACGCACACAAATTAATTTACCAGATCCACTGGTATTAACATTGGTAGATGGCGTGGGTAACTGCATCGAAACCACAAAACACCTTAAGAACACAGCCTGTGATGTAACACAAGCGGTATTTCATTTTCAAGCAACGCATGCGTTATAGAGAATAAATCCACACAAAGCTGGCTTGTGCCACCTGGCTCTTTTTGTCAGTCAAAGATAACAAAAACTAAACACCTACTAGCCAATCAATGCTAGACAAAAGGCCTATCGTCTTCTATTGTTCAAGAATTCAGAGGATTATTTTGTCTATACACGTTTTCCTTTTGTGAAAAGCCTTATGGATTGTCCACAACCCCTTACTTCTTTTTTCTTCGAGAAAAGCAGATGCTTGTTTTTGTTTATTTGGACATTTGTTTTTTTAACGAAAAACAACACAAAAAGCTGCGATGTTTGGTAAAGATATCGAGAAAGTAAAACATACTTTGAGTTCATTTTCGCTTTCATCATTTTTCTTTTCCATACTCTCTAGCTGCAGTTTAGTTTCTTTCAGCTTCTCTTCCAGACGCTCTATTTTCAATTTTTGACCATCGTGTTGTTCCAGGCTTCTCTAAAATTTCAAAAGCATACACGAGTTAGAATAGGTTTTTACAATAGCAGCTTCAAAACCCAATAAGTGAAAGAATTTTCAAAATACAGCCAAGGGTGTCGCCAGGGGTGGACCTGTCCACCCCACTTTTTCTGAGGGTGTTATTTATTCATAAGCAAAAACGGTCTAAAAAAGGCTGGGTATACCTTTCAGGACATAATTCCTTACTAAGTCCACCCCACTTTTTCAGGCTGGCGACGCCCCTGAATACAGCATCAGCACAAGTTGTTGTCTTTCCTTTCAATCGGGGATCTCTTTCGGATTTATGAAGAACTCTGCTTTTGACAAAAAATGTTTGAGAATAGTTCTTAGCCTCTCTGCCATTTTTTAAATTTTTTAACTTGAGCAGGAGTTCCTTATCGATGTTTATCGAGCGTTGCATCACTCCCTGAAAAGGTGTACGAGATTTCTACAGGAACAAAAAGATTTCTACTGGATTTAAGAGGTTTCTCAGGAAAGCAAAAGTATTTCTGTAGAAGTGTGCAAGATTTCCATGGAATGATTTGCCCTCGATGTTTATTTCATAGGTAGAAAAAAGAATTCTAAGTTTTCTAAGTTTTTGAGTTTAACGAAACAGGAATCATACCAACAAATGCGCTCAAACATATTCTGTTTGAAATAAAATTACTTGAAGATAAGAAATACAAGAAATCAAAGCATTGTACTAACCTCTGGTGATCCAAGAAAATTCACTCGAATTAATCTGAAAACTGAGGGTTTGGAAATGGATGGTGCCATTTTGAGAAGATTTGCATCCATAGGTATCTGTGATTCTTGCAGAGTTTGTGCTTTTCCTAAGATCAAGAAGACAGCAGAAATTAACAACGCAAGTTTATTGCCACGGCTTAAAATAAAAATGATTGGCATTGGTTTGGCTCAACATGCCAAGCTNAGTTTAACGAAACAGGAATCATACCAACAAATGCGCTCAAACATATTCTGTTTGAAATAAAATTACTTGAAGATAAGAAATACAAGAAATCAAAGCATTGTACTAACCTCTGGTGATCCAAGAAAATTCACTCGAATTAATCTGAAAACTGAGGGTTTGGAAATGGATGGTGCCATTTTGAGAAGATTTGCATCCATAGGTATCTGTGATTCTTGCAGAGTTTGTGCTTTTCCTAAGATCAAGAAGACAGCAGAAATTAACAACGCAAGTTTATTGCCACGGCTTAAAATAAAAATGATTGGCATTGGTTTGGCTCAACATGCCAAGCTGGAAAGCCTGGAAAGGAATTGCCTTAAATCTGAATTTGATGTTTTCCATTCTCGAATTGCAAAAACAGATTTCTATCCGTGTGAAAAATCTGAGCCAAAAGAACTTTTGATATGCAGGATTGGAAGACCAGATCGACTGAATATATCTAATGCTTGTCTTCTGCTACAACAAGGGTGGGCATGTTGCAGTGAGGACAGTGGTCCTATGTATGTCCACATAACCGGTTTATTTCTCCCATACTATGTTAATGTCTGTCCCTAAAATCAGGTTTATTTTGAACTCTTTTCAACAATATCATTTTGCAACTAACTTGGACTGTTCATATTCTTGGATGTTGGTCAATATTTATCCTCAAAATTGGGTTTTATCGGAGTATTATAAAAATGCATGTCCCCAAAACCAGTCTTTTTAAGAGCGCAATTTGTACGGGTACGCTGAAGAATAGGTTGATGAAATCGTTTTCCAAGACATACATAGGACCACCAAATACACAGCACATGCCCACCCTTGGCTACAATGATGAGAATAGTGAACAACAATCGATATAAAAATGCTGAACATGTACACAAAATAGCAAGCAATAATACATATCAATGACTCAATAATGATTGACCAATAATAAAGAACATGAAATGATTTTATAGGCTTACCTGATCTGTCATTTCTCATGTGATACAATGAATAATTGTTTACAGGTTCATTTTTCTGCAATTTTTTCAACGCCAATGACATGACTTCTGAGCATATTGTTTTTAAAGTTGTCTCAATAGTTACTGATCTTTCGTCATTCGTGTTATCTTCTGTAAACGCAACCTGGAATAGATATAAGTCGATATAAACATTGAAACGAAACGATGTGAAAATTAAAAACTGGGGACTAATTTCGAGATAAAATAGCGATGAAATTGTCGCTCTTTGAGCAATGGTGGATTTGCACATTCCTTCTTCATTCACATCATTTTCAGTTAAGTTGTTACTAATTTTTCAGAATAAAATCTCGCTCTTGTACTACTTCTTTCCAAATTAGTTTTCTTGCCTTTTTGGGGAGAAATTACAATGTTTTTAAAGCTTGAACATTCTAAAAATCCATATACAGAGATGAATTTCTTGACAAATAAAATAACCAGTGATGGCATATATATGTTTGAAATAAATTCTAAATGTTTCTTAGTGATTTTTAAGCGTAGTATACTTTAAAAAAGATATGTCAAAATAGAAAGGGATAATTTCAAAACAAACTTACAATTACAGATCCATCTGATTTTTTCTTGAGTTCAAATTTGTAACGTTCTGCATCAGGCCAACGACATTGCAATACAAGAGGGCAATCTTCGTCTTCAAGCAGAACATCTGGCACTGAAAATTGATCAAAGAAAAATTGAAAAGTAAGTACCAAATGAAATGAAAACCAAGAGAAAGATACATCTTCTTGTTCTTGCCTATTTTTGTGAAGACTTCAGCATACATCCCAAGGTCAAATAACCAGATTCTTCTTCAAACGTACAACGCATTGGTGGTTCAGTGGTAGAATTCTCGCCTGCCACGCGGGAGACCGGGGTTCGATTCCCCGCCAATGCAATTTTTGCTCTGCCATATAAAACATTGGGTCCAGTAAACATTCTTATCGACATCTAAATTTTATTTTGTTGCACATCACACTTATTGCTATCTTAAAATCCGTTTATCTTTTTGTTTTATTTTTATCTAAAGAATTACAATTTTAAGAAAAGCAACTGCAGCAATCCAAAAATATAAAATAAATTGACAATACTGTAATAGCTAATAAAATAAAATAAATAATAAATAATAAAATACTCCATTATCCATACTTTATCTACATATGAAAACATTAATAAATGAAATTAAACAATACTCTTCAAAAGTGTCAGACCTAATTTGACTTTACTCTGCGTTTTCCAATAAAATAATATTTTATTCCTGAAAAATCTAAAAAATTGTTTTGCAGATCGGTAACTTTTTAGCTTCTTTAGGGTGGATTATATACTACTGTACATCTTTTTTAAGCCATAGAAAACGTTGCTGATGAGACTAGTTTCATATATGGACGTTATGTCGAAGGAAAACATTCTTTTTTAGTTCACGGTAAGCAATTTTTTTTAAACAATGCATAACTTTTAGTAAAGAAATGATTGATTGAAAGGAAGTTGAAGAAACCTGATTTTTGGAAAATACATCCAGAAAAAAACCGTTTTCTTCCAAAATTAGATGCAGAAAGTTTTCTAAACCTTATTAAATTGAAAGATGTTTTCTTATAACAAATATCAGGCCCAAAGAATGAATTACATGACTGAACAGTTGTGAGTTGCAGAGCTGTAGATTTTTGGTGCTGATTCTACACCATTATGTCAAATTAAGATAAAAATGTTTTTATAGTTTGTTTGCAGCTAAGAAAATAATTTTACAAAGTGAGAAATAAAATACGACATCTGCTCGAAGATTAAACGAAAAAGGAGAAATTTCTTCAACAAAAAACAAATATAAATATAAGAAACAAAACAAACCTGATTTTGAACTATGTGACTGCACCAAATGATAACAATTTACATCTTCAATCATTTCCAATTTCTCAAGAACGGTTTTTGTAACATCCACTGCAGTTGTCGTTGAAGTAACCAGCAATGAAACATTCGTCGACTTCCCTTCAACTCCATTTGTAAATATTTTCACAATTCCTTGTGGACTTGCTTGCAGAAGATATTTCAAAGACGAATCGACTAATTTCTTTCTGCTGCTAAAAAGTCTCGCGATTCTGCCAGTTCCTGTCCGCCGAAATGAAAATGCTTCTCTCAAAAAACTCTTCTTTTTAGAACTTTTATTTCCTTTTTTGTCTTTTCTCTTCTTTGGGGTAGATATTGGGGAGTCTAATGAATATCCTCGAAGGTCAAATTCTTTTCCTCTCGGTGATGCACTTTTCGACCTCTCGTCAACAATTTCTCCATTATCGGGGGATGCTGCATATTCGCTGATAGCCCTTCTGTAATTGTCTTTCGCTCTCTTAGATTTCGGGGATTTCTGTTCACCCCCTAATGATTTTGTGCCCCCTATTGATATCTTAAGAGGGGGTGAAGCGGGGAAATATATATTTTCTTGATCTTCTGAAGACATTTGCAAAGCTTCCAACACCGCTAGCATTTTTTCACGGTCATAGCCTGATGCGTTGTCCAGGGCATCTGAAAAATATGAGAAGGAATAATATCCCAGGAAAAACTTCAAAGTGAATAAAAAATATTTCTATAGTGTTCTCATAGTGTAAAAAATATTTCTATATTTCAACATTTTGACAATCGAAAAAGGGCAAAAAACATCGAAAATTATTAACAACGTATTTGAAATTAAACCTTGTATTGATTCATCTCAATTCAAATTTAGTTAAGAAAATGGCAAATAAAACGGTAAATTGTTTCTGTGACTAAATTAATCATAATTCACGTTTCAAGACTACCAAATTCCATGACTGTGATTCATGAAAAACGAAATAAAGATTGATTGGAATTTTGATGGTAAAGATTTTTGCTTCTACAATTTAACTCCATGACCCAACACAGGGACTCGTCACCGAGAGATCTATGATACTGAATAATTTTGAGAGAAATAGTGAGATACTATGCTTACCAAGCAATGACATTTCCACGTCCATATCTTCTGGATTTTTCAAGGCATAAATTTCAGACAAAATCAGTTCTCGATCATCAATGTTGTTAATTCCCATTTCATCTGAAAATAAAGTGATTTATTCAATCAATGCCCAAAAAAATAAAATTTTAAATGATTGATTAAAATGAGTAAATTTAGGCCTTCGAGGATACAGTATTTTTATTGATTGTTTGGCCTTGTGCGCATTTATAGTCGATATAAGGAAAGCGTAACTTTGCTCTTCCAAGATCTTTTGCTACGAGAATTTGCAACATTTTAAAGATTTTGAGGTCTCATTCTACAACATAACGTTTGTGCTTTCTCCACAAATTCCCGGAAAATATTTGGACGGAGCTTCGCTTTCGATGCATACAAACCTGAACATTTTCATAAAGAATTTTCAACACGTTGTTGAATTTTTAATCTTGCTAACAGTTCATGATTTCAAATGTTTTTTTAAATCCTCATCATTCCGAAATAGATCTGAACAGTTCTTTGGCGTATGCCGAGAACGTCATGAGAAGAAAACGAAGAAAAGGCAATTAATAGCGAAATTCTAAAGAAAAAAGCTGAACTCACCAAGTAATTGTAAATCGATGGCTAGAAGTTCTCGTCCACCAATTGCTTTGTCTGAAAATTAAAAAATGCTGCATGATTACTGATGCAAGAAGAAGCAGCGAACAATGACAAAAATACACTTTTTCTCATCTGCTAAATCAGTGTTGAGGTTTTGTAACAAATCAAGATCAATTTTAGAATTATAAAAACTTAACGAACAATTACAATCACCCAAGCAAAACTTTGAAATAGCCTAGGAAAAAATTTCCAGATTCTCAGGAATAATTTCAAGATTTTAGAAGCATAAACAAGCGTAAAGTGAACTGAATTAACTCGCTCGATATTTTTTTCATATTATTTTAACTATATTTGACCATTTTCTTAAGTTCCACGGTTCCACTGCATTCAATGAAAAAAATTCCAATCAAGATCTTTAATTCAGAATCAATATTATTTCTAAAGTATTCTACTTCAAGCCAATTTTATCAAATGAAAACATCATTGCTTCTTTTATCTTCAGAGAATATTTGCGAATTTATTTCATAATCATAGTGAAATGTTAGAGAATGAAATGTACAGTACCTTGAAATTGTGGCCTAAGATCAGCTAATCCAATCATTTCCAACCAATCACCAACATCTTCGACTGTCCATTCACTCAAAGGCATGTCGTCAAACTTCGAATCATAGGCCTCCTGAGGAAACAGAAGAGAAAGAATATAGACGTGAATGAGTTGTGTAACAATGTTGAAACAGCAATTACCGTGGCAAATAGCACAAAACGTTGGGGACGATTTTTGATAGCGTGAAAACCTGTTTCGTAGTCGTGGCAATCTTCATGAAATTTTTCAGAAAATTTGCAGCTGAATTGAAGACTTCGATAGAATAAAATACCACAAAGTATCCAATTACATAAGCTCTTCCCAAATAGACACGACAATGTTCTGAGGCAGTGACGAACGCAGCTATTTGAAATAAATGTTCAACCAGGGCAATAACATATAACTTATAGGATGCATTAAAGAGCCACCAAATCTTTCAACGTTGAAATCGTGCGATTGTGCGAGACCAAAATTGATGAGTGAGTATTTACCTGAAACGATTCTTCTTGAGGTACTATTTCATCTTCATTTCTATCGTCATTCTCGATGTCACTGAAAGACAACAGCTTCATTTTAAGACAACATTAACATTTGAATATATCGTATGAANATCACAAAGTATCCGATTACATAAGCTATTCCCAAATAGACACGACAATGTTCTGAGGCAGTGACGAACGCAGCTATTTGAAATAAATGTTCAACCAGGGCAATAACATATAACTTATAGATGCATTAAAGAGCCAACAAATCTTTTAACGTTGAAATCGTGCGATTATGCGAGACCAAAATTGATGAGTGAGTATTTACCTGAAACGATTCTTCTTGAGGTACTATTTCATCTTCATTTCTATCGTCATTCTCGATGTCACTGAAAGACAACAGCTTCATTTTAAGACAACCTTAACATTTGAATATATCGTATAACGTCGTTAGTCAAATTTGGACGTCTGCTTGAGCTAATGTTTTAAGTTGCATTTGAATGGTAGAGCCAACATGTAAGAGAAACAAAACGCAAAAGAAAACATTCTGTAATAAAAGACGTTCAGCGAAAAACATATATTATGGTAATTGTCAGACATCGTTCTTCAAGAAAATTAGAATTTTTGATTTTAGATTGCTCTAAAACCACTGACTAAAACATGTGACAATTAATTCGAGTCCACCCTCAAATGCTGGAAACTTCTACATTACGAGCTTAATCATTTTGGTCTGCGGGGATGCCTGCATTTAGAGACAAGCAAAATTCGTACGCACGAGTTTTGGGTCTGCAGACTAATTCTACGAACTTGGCAATTATGAACCACCAACCATAAATATATCCTTTTTTCCATCTTAGCAGAATAGTAAACAATAACCAAAGATTAAAAATTAAAAAGTGATAGACAAACCTATTTTGCGTATCTGTGAAGTTGAGTTGAACATCATTCGGACCATCTATATCACCATCTTGAGTCAAAGTTCTTTCTCTCATTAATTTGACAATATTAACTTTATCCTTCCCTTGTTCATCACTGGAATTACTGTCAAATGACGACCATCTTGGATCATCGGACAATCTTCTTAACCTCCTTATTTCTCGATCGTCCAACCCCCCATTTGACGATCCCCCTGAAGATCTCCTTGAATCAGGTTTCCCCGAATCTGGTAAATGCTCAAATGATGACCAGGGGGAGAGCTTATTTGGTTCGATTCCAAGCATATCATCAGTATATAAACTTCCTCTTTTTTTAATCATTGGTGACAATTCTTTTGATGATTCTATCTGCTCTGAACTGTTAGAAGAGTGTCTTGAGCCATTATAAAGTTCATTCGAAGGGTCTCCTGGATTTGATGCGACAGATCGTGTTTTTGATCGCGTATTTCTATCTGAAGAACTGTTCGATAATTTACGTTTTGGGGAAGACTTTCCAGATGAAGCATTCGACGTAGGTCCTTGAAATTCTATCTCTGGTTTGCTGAAAGCAATGTCATTTTCTGCTGAATTGGAAACATTTGTTCCTTCGAAAGTTCTGTCTTTTGTGACATCAGGATTAGTTTCTCTGTATGAATCGAAAATCACAGGTGGAATATTTCTGTCACTGAAAGATTTTCTCCTTTCTTTCCCAACTTCCGAAATATTATTCAAAAAGTTTGGCGAGTCATTTATTCCATTATTGCTTATTTCATCATCCTGGTCACTCCCAATCAAAACTGAAAGCTCCGATTCTGCAATACCAGTCTCTTCAGCTAGGTTAATTTCATTGTCTGAGAAACTCGACTCTGAGTCAAAATCAGGGATGGGGGGAGGGGAAAGCGTGTCTGCATCAAACAGGGGGGCTGCAGGGGGAGGGATATCTTCGTCTTCAGAGTCTGAAGCAAAGCTTTCCTTCTTGTCATTATACAAATCTTCTTTTGCTGCAAGTGATAATGGAGCTTTGTGCGAATTAGTAGGTGTTCCAACAAAGGATGGGATGTCTCCCATCAGAGAAATGTCCTTCTTACTGCTGTCCAATTTCAAATTCTTGGGGAGGTCTGTTTTGTCATAGCCTGTTGGTTGAGTGTCTTTGTTTGTTGATGGCAGTTCTTGATCAGAATCTTGCATGTTAAAGTTTTTTGGCTTGGTATCAACTGCTAAATCATCAGTTTTAATCATATGATCGTTGGGAATTTCTGGCAAATGGAAATCAGGGATTAAGTCCATGAGATCATCATCATCATCATCATCATCATAAACAGTTGGTGGGTCGATAATATTAAATGTCATATCGTCATCACTATCTTGTGTTGTATCTGAGATAGGTGGGGGCGGAACAATGGGTAACATTTCAACATCAAGGCTTGGCACTGTATCTACCGAGATGTCACCTTCTGAAAGAAAGAATATTTTCAACAATTTATAAAAACACAATTTATAATAACAACTTTGATAAAAAAGAAAAGCAACATTTTGTCTTTTGCAAGACATTGTTCAAATCGTGTCCTTTTTCATCAACTACTTTTCTGGCTTACAGTTCATAAAAGCACAGACAGTCAGTGAAGCATCAAAAGAAGGATGGGTTTTTGATGGATTTTGAATAAATTTCATGGGGCAACGTATTCACAGTATTTTTTATCATGAACTTAAACCTTTATCCACAGTTTAGTTGATAAGATATTCTGCACCTGTATGCAATAAATTAATGTAATCAACCAGAAGCAACAATTTTCAAAAATGATCCTAACAGCCAATAAGTGTTTCCGAAAATATTTCGATGTTTTTAACAGAGATGTGATTTTCATTAAACATATCTAGCAATACAAACCTTCCATCAGTGAATCAAAGTTGTCTCCAACAGGATTTGGTTCTTGAGAAAGTTCCTGAAATTACAAAAAAAAGATGAGTAAGATGAGTGCCTCAAATCTTTCTTGGCATAAAAATTGTTACAGAATAGAGGTCACAAGGAAGAAATATTCCTACAAGTTTCAATACCACTTTCACAATGTTTCTGGGAAAATACTTTGACTTATATGCAAGTCCGACTTATGCAAGTATGAATACAGTACAGGCCTTGCACACATTAACATGTTTTTCTGCCTAAGAACTTTTGAGAACAATTTTGATTTCTCAAGAATTCTTGTTTGAAAATTTTTACAGTCTTTCATACAATGCAAGAATTCTTATCAGAATGTGAACAATTCTTGAAATTCTTATAAGAATTCTTCTCATGTTAATGTGGGCAAGGCCTGTACTGTAGGTGATCAAGTCTTCATAAAACTTCCAAATTCCCGGTACAAACCTTGAGCAAGTCGGCATCATTGAAAAAGTCAATCTCATCATAACTAGAATGAGCTTCAGCTGCTTGTGCTGGAATTATTACGTCTTCATAGGACCGAAGTTTGATAGAATCCATTTCATTTGCAGCTTTAAGAGTCATTGTGTTGCTCATCTTTTCCGTGAAATTTGAGAATCCAGATGATGGTTTATTATCAGACATATTTTTGTTATTGAAATCATAAACAGATGATTTAGGAATGATTTCAAAAGTTGAATCAAGAGTTACATCTGGAGTAACATGTTCAAGTGATGAATCCAGTTCAGCAGATTCTTCGTCATCAATATCATTAATTTCTTTACTTTGATCACCAACTCCAAAATCTATTCTATCTGGTTCGGTCTCATCAACTTTGCTTGCTTTGACTCCAGTTGCTTTTTCAAAAGAATCACTTCCAGATTCACTCATTCCAACTGGTCTAAATTTTCTCCTTGCATTATTGCCATCTTTTGCACCAATTCCAAATCTTTTCTGACTAAATATGGATGGAGCTGATGTCTTTTTATCATGATAGGTTATCACGGATGGTGCAAAAGAATTTTTGAGCTTGAAGGGGCTATCTTTTACAACACTCGTATCCTGTAATGGAAGATCTTCTGTACTAAATGTTTTCTTCTCATGTGAATTTCTTATTTCAGGCTTTGCGGGTAATTGCAGTTCTTTGTTTACATCCATTGTCGCTGATTTCTGCATAGGGCTATATTTTGCATCAGTACTGAATACCTGTGAGGAATGATCCTCTTTTGCAGCAAGAATCAAGTCTGTAGGATAATTTAGAACAGAATTATCATTTGGGATGTTAGACAGAGTGTTAGAATCCCATGGTTCAGACTCCGTATTTGTGACTATAATTTCAGTATTTAATTCAAAAAATTTGTCATTTTCTTCATTATCAAAATCTGATGTAAACTTCATATCGAGCTCTTTGCTATCAAAACTGTCTTTTGAAATAACATCATCATCATCAAATGAAGCATTGGGTGACAATACGGCATTCACAGGAAGAGGTGCCACATTTTCTAAACTTAGATTCTTGAATTGAGTCAAGTCAAAATCATCATCTTCAATTTTATCTAGGATACTTTTTGTGCTTGATTCTGAAGAGTATCGCTTAAAAACTGGAGGTGCTGTTCTGGGTTTTTCATCAGAATCTCTTCTGGGGGTTGTTTCAGTGTTCATGAATGATCTTGATCCTCTTCGTACTGGTGAAATGATATGTGATCTAAGTTTACCAGGGTATCCATCAGGACCATTTGCCTCCTTTTTTCTAGAAAGAGATGATGCTTTTAATCTCTCAGAAAAGGACATCCCTCCTTTTGTTGGACTGTTCTCTGAACTTGACTTTGGGCTTCCGTTTACAATGTTACTGTCTGCTTTTGTTGGATCCTCTTTTGTTGGTGAAACATTTATATTCAGTGATAACGGTTTTGGAAGTGATGGTTTTTGAGATGACAGTTGTGGAAGTGATGGTTTTGGTGGAACTGCAGGTTTCTTCTTCACAGGAGGACCAGCTCGAATCTTACTTTCACCATCTTTAACATAATGTTGTAGCATTAATTTTGGATCATTTTCACTTGGCTTTTTTGCCAAAGAATGCAAGGCTACTTTGGGTTTCTTCGGAACTGGGGGTGGTGGTAACTTCAGCTTACTACTGCTTGCAGCTTCCATTGCTAAATATGATGTGCCTTCCACTGACCAGTTTTCAGTCTGTTTTTGCCAAGTCTGGCCAACTGCATTACGTTTGAGATGGCTTCGAGATGGAACTGATATCTTTCGTGAGTTATTCTTAACCCTGTCTTTTGTTACGTGCACCAAAGGCTCTGTCTGTACTGTCACATCAAAATTATCCTCCATGGCAACCGGCCTGTGCTTAGATTTATTCAAGAAATTCATTTCTTTGAGATGTTAATCCTGAACCAAGGAGTGCAATGCAAATGTTGACTTGCTAGAATAGGGTCAGAGGCCTAAATCCAGCCCATTATAACTTGAATGTCTTTTGTAAACATGAGAAATCTTTGAACTACTCTGTTGACATTTGAGAAGGCCTACTTACGACCATAAACACTTTCGGCCTATACATGACAACGTCTCATTCTTCATTACGCCATGACTCATCTTCCGACTTTTGCACCAGATCAGCAGCAAGAAACAACCGTTATGAAGTAGTAGTTTGAGCAGTCAACAATCCCGTTTTGAAATGATTGTAAAGTAGCATTGTACCCAAGTGTTTTCAATCAACAATAACTTATTCAATGTCCGCCACCGCCATTCAATTGCTAATCAATGTTTATACAACTCTTCAATACATTCAATGCACTTCAATACTCGCGCCATTTCTAACAAGTACTTCATGTCAAAATGCTCCTTCGCAACACATGCATTTTGCCTCGCAATACTATTGCGTTTTGCTAAGCCGCTGAAAATTAAGAACCATTATGCTTTCGTTTTGCCTATTTTTCGTCTTTTCTATGTTCCTATGTTAGTGAAATTTGGCGACTCCTGCACAACGGCGAGCAATTCCAGTTCTTCCTCCTGCATTTCATAGAAGCAGCTTTTTGAGCTCATAAATAGAAATTGTCAAAATACAAAAATGAACTTTCTTATGTGCACAATCTTCGGAAAAAATGGTGGGCCCTTTGATAGATGTTTGTAGCCTGCATGCAGCCTCAACACTCTTCAGCCAAAGAGTAGTGCAGCCTCAACACTCCTCTTTGGCTGAGGAGTGTTGAGGCTGCACGCAGGCTAGACGTTTGATGCTTTTTTTTCTNAGGCCTACTTGACCATAAACACTTTCGGCCTATACATGACAACGTCTCATTCTTCATTACGCCATGACTCATCTTCCGACTTTTGCACCAGATCAGCAGCAAGAAACAACCGTTATAAAGTTGTAGTTTGAGCAGTCAACAATCCCGTTTTGAAATGATTGTAAGGCAGCATTGTACCCAAGTGTTTTCAATCAACAATAACTTATTCAATGTCCGCCACCGCCATTCAATTGCTAATCAATGTTTATACAACTCTTCAATACATTCAATGCACTTCAATACTCGCGCCATTTCTAACAAGTACTTCATGTCAAAATGCTCCTTCGCAACACATGCATTTTGCCTCGCAATACTATTGCGTTTTGCTAAGCCGCTGAAAATTAAGAACCATTATGCTTTCGTTTTGCCTATTTTTCGTCTTTTCTATGTTCCTATGTTAGTGAAATTTGGCGACTCCTGCACAACGGCGAGCAATTCCAGTTCTTCCTCCTGCATTTCATAGAAGCAGCTTTTTGAGCTCATAAATAGAAATTGTCAAAATACAAAAATGAACTTTCTTATGTGCACAATCTTCGGAAAAAATGGTGGGCCCTTTGATAGATGTTTGTAGCCTGCATGCAGCCTCAACACTCTTCAGCCAAAGAGTAGTGCAGCCTCAACACTCCTCTTTGGCTGAGGAGTGTTGAGGCTGCACGCAGGCTAGACGTTTGATGCTTTTTTTTCTAATTCTTAAACGACCCCTGAGCTTGTTAGCTTGCCTTGTTCCAAAAATAGCTTGTAATTGTTCAAGTTGCACATGTTGGCAGCGTCCTAGAAAATTCAACAAATTATCTTGTTGCAGCCAAACCAGCAAAATTATGGCTTACTTAAAGATGAAGATTTTTGTGGGATTGACCAGCGCTTTGAACTCCAAGTTCTGCTCAGAATTGTTGTGCTTCTTGCTTCTTCCGTGGTCTCATAGACTATTTTCCGTATTTCAGGATTTGCTACTGGCTTCTGAACTCAGAATAAGACAAGAAACGAGGACAACAACTATTTTGTGAGATTTAACCAATTGAGAACTTTCTCACATGGATACAAAAATATTCATAAAGGACGTCGTGAATATTCTAATTAAAACAAAGACTACACGTAGTGACCCGCATGCGCAAATTCATTTCAGTAATAATTATACCACAACAACATCACCTGAAGGTAACGGAACAACAAAATTACATTTTAGGCATCATCACAATCACATTTAATCGTTTATTTCTCAGTTCTTGGTTGTTTCAGGACAATGTTTAAAATTCTACTGACATCTAAGCGAACATAACTTTATCAAGATCAAAATAAATTATTTGAAAAGACCGTCTTATTTGGTAGCACATTGGAAAAGTTTACGAGGAAGGAAAGTTGCAGTGCTAAAATCGTAGAGGATGTTACGATTGAAAATTACATTTTTAGGACAAGTCAAACTTCAATCTTATCCTAGATGCAGTACTCTAATTATGGTTTTAGAACCATAAACTGTATTCCCCATTTTTTGACCGGTTCTTTGGTGTTCCATCCATAAGGAAGACGCTTCGGATTGCCATTCTTTGCTGGCAAAATCCGCGTTCGCGCCCTTTTCATTAAGAACAGGGCCTGTTATGCAAAAAGACCAAGGAGGATATTAGCAAGAACCTAACATAACTATGATTGCGTACATTAACATCAAAGAATTCTCAAGAAATTCTCACAAATTCTCAAAAGGCAAATAAGAATTCTTGAGTGGTATGAGAGACTGGAAGAATCTTTGAAAAAGCCTTGGAATTTCCGAAGAATTATCAGGCGAGAAAATAGTGTTAATGTACGCACTGTAGTGGCCTGTACTGTAGTGGTGCATTTGACATTCACAATTCACAATCACATCCTGTATCGACTGCCCAACCATCAAAGTAAGTAGAAACGGGACACTTTACTGAATTCAGAAATCTAAGCTGAAAAGAGGCTTGGTTGTGTAGTGTGGAACTGATATGCAAGTATTAGCAAGATTAAAGGGTTAAAATCGAGACATTTTCGACGTCTAAAAATTGTGTCAGTTAAATTATTTTCTGTGATTAAGATTTGGATTAAATAAATCATATGAATCAATTACTTTCTTATTTTCGCTTTAAATACAACTTCGACGCAAACTAAACTAGTTTCACGTTACCTGTAAAAAAGACGCAGTTGCACATTTTCTAGGTAGCATCGTAGTACTAAATGACACATCCGATCTAATGCATCCTCAAGCTCGTTCATAGTCGACACCCTTTGCTTTGGGACATGACGCACCTTAAGGGACCCAAAACTCTTGTATCGTTTGAAAATAACAAGTATACGCTTTTTGAAATGAAACTGATTAGTATCCTAAAATGTAAAGGCGAAAACTCAATTTGCGATAAGTTTGGTCCTTTCTTTTCCAGGAGTCCACAAAAATACCCAACCTTCCACGAGACGAAAAATAAATGCTTCAAAAACTTTTCTCGTTACTTGTAATGAAGAATAATATTGGTGTATCTTGGGCGAGATTTTCCTTTGTTTTCATGGAGCTTCCGCCGGTCTTCAACCACGTAATCAATACCTAAGTCGGCTTTTTCCCTAAAATTTCAGTGCGTCTCAACATGACGAGCTTCAGGGCATGCTTATATTCTATTCGATTCAATTTCAAAGCATTTTCTACGGTATTTCTATATGCTAATCACCGAACTGTGAGTTCCTTTTCGAACCTTTGAATGAAAATGGTATCCTAAACGAACTCAATCTATTGTCTTTCTTGTCACCTGACTTTCCATCTCCTTTCCTTCTGAAAGCGACGGGTGAATGCTTGCCTATCATACGCGAAGTTTCCTCATCAGAGCAAATTGATTGATTCGAGGTTGAGCGAACTATGTCAGGCCCGGTTGCGCCTTCATCTAGAAGACGAATGTCTGTGAATCCGCTGACCATGTTGCCGCGGAATGATAAAATATCAACTGTATGACCTTGTGTTGAAGAAATAACCAACGATGCTGCTGAGCTGTCGTGACCAAGGAATCGAGGATTTGGCATGTCTACAAACTTTCGCGAGAATGATCTGCGGAGGCAACAATATTGAAATCACTAGATGCATTTATAAATTGCTATAAAGCTATGGCCTAAAGATATTAAGATTCACTTTTCGTGTTGGAAAGTACATCCGTTTAAGAAGTGGCTTTGGATTTTCTGTTGTTCTTCCGGTGTTAAATCGGCTTGTCTGTATCGTTAATTTGTTCTTCGCACGAACTAAACTGACGAGAGTGCGACGAAACGCATTTTTGGGTATTCAACGTTTGCTCTTTATTGCAGCTATTAACTTATTTTCCCTCCTTTCGGGGTTTCAGGGTAATTCGTTGTTTCTCTTGCAGGATTTAACACTATTCTCCTTAGTTACAGGTTAATTTGGTTGTAAATTCTTTTACAGGAGTTGACAGTTTCCTTTCCACAGATTACAGTGTCTAATGTTGCGTTTGTGGGTTTATTACCATGAATCCGTTATTTAAGGCCATAGTTAAATTTCATCGCATTAAGTTATCTTAAAACTATGTTGAAATGGCGTATGCTTACCTGACATCCAAACTCATATCCAATGGAATATTGCAGACTTCGAGAGAATTAAAATGTCCAACATACAAGAAAGGTTGCCGATATTCTGAAATGAAAATTATGAAACAACTTTAATATAAGTTTGCGCAAAACCGATGTAAAAGGAACAAAAAGGATACCACACAAAAAATCTCTGAAAGGTCAGTTTACTCTCAAGAAAATTTCTGCAAAAAACCCGTGAAAAGCAACCTTGGAATTTGGTGTTGGTTATATTCTCACGAGCCTTGTCCGTGGAAAGACTACAATGAGACCTAACTCTCCAACTTTCGGGAGGAATATGAAAGAAGCAATGAGAGGTTCTTAAAATATACATACCGAATGATAGAGGTAATCTGTTCCATTTTAAATCACATGGCCTTGTTCTTCGACCATCTTCGTCCACGAAAACACCAAATTCTGTTTGAAAAATATATCATATTAGTTAAACTGCAAGGAATTAAGCAAACTGAAAAACATACGCAAAATAAAACTAGATATCCCCTCCAGTTAAAGATTGGCATTTAAAGTAACGTTCAAGCAAACAAAACTTTATTTACAGCCTGAAAACCAATTGAATTTATGAAGATTAAAAAAAAAAATTCAAGGATTTGTAGCCAAAAAGTCTTCATTATGTTACTCGGTTCAGATTACCTTGGAAGATAATCCCAGGTAAAAATCTGCCCCTGCCATGTATATAGCAAAACAGATTGATTCTTTCATTTTTTGTTTTCTTTTAAATAAAACTGTTGGGCAAAGATTAATTTTGTGGATATACTCACCGTTATAACATAATAACAATTCGTCTTTACAGAGGGAGTTTTTTATATTGAAGATTGTAATTGGGAAAGTGTGGACTTGCGCCATCCCAAATACAGCAAACGCTAAAGATGTATCACTTGAATCCAGGAATTCTAAAACAAGAAAGAAAACGAATTAAAATTAAGCAATACGATGTGCCAAACTTATCCGTTTTTGCCTTGCGTTCACACTGCTCCGCTGTGAAAACGGAGCTTTTAGAAAACGCTAATGAAAACGCTAATGAAAACGGATAAATTTGAAAACGATGCGCTTTCAAAACGATCCGTTTTCAGTGCAAACGCCAAAAATGGAGATATTTGAAAACGCTTCGCAATCCTTTGTATAGGCTGTTGATTAACACACAAGAAGGTACGAGTTCACAGTTGTATGGTAATAACGTTCAGCTACATAAAAACCTTTACCACAGTCAGCAGAAACTGCAATTTTGTCGAGGGTAGTTCGATTAANTGAAAACGGATAAATTTGAAAACGATGCGCTTTCAAAACGATCCGTTTTCAGTGCGAACGCCAAAAATGGAGATATTTGAAAACGCTTCGCAATCCTTTGTATAGGCTGTTGATTAACACACAAGAAGGTACGAGTTCACAGTTGTATGGTAATAACGTTCAGCTACATAAAAACCTTCACCACAGTCAGCAGAAACTGCAATTTTGTCGAGGGTAGTTCGATTAAAACTGTGTACAGTCCATTCAGAAGAAAATTAAATGCTCTTCGAAATACGCCTGCGAGATTTTATGTCCTAGTAGCAGTGCCAGGACAGAGTTCAGGCAAGTTTGATTATCAGTACGATGAAAGAAGATTTGATAATAATGATTTTGGTAAAGTTGTTCTCGTATGACTAATAACAGGCTATGCTCGAAACGTCGTATTTAGCTCATTTCATATCCAAGTGCAAATATTTAAATGTATTTGGTTGTTTATCTTTGAAGTTAATTCAGTTTACGTATAGCATACAAAGCAATGTGGTCGTACCTTGAGGTGAGTTCATTTGCCGGACATCGATGCAATAAAATTTGTTAGTTCCATAAACAACATGAGTTCTTGTAAATCGAATGCAGCTGCACGGTTCCGAGGTTTCAACTTCCTGTAAAAATAACACAATAATTAATTTAACACAACTGAAAAAACTGTGGCAAAAATTTTGAAGAAATTGATGAACGTTAGCTAGGTAGTAAAAGGGCAGTATGAACTAACTTGAAGGAAGAATAACTTTAAATAACGATAATGAATTGATTTGAATAACATTAAAACTAATACGCAGCAGTAACTTCGATTGACGGTAACTTTGTAAGCGATGCAGGGACAAGTGTTCTTTTTTTCAGGAGGCAATAAATATACCTTTTAGCTATTCTACAAAAGAGTCTGGATCGAGCGATATTTTTATACATTTTTACACCAAAGGTTCGATTGAATGGCGTTAGAGCTTCTATCACTTTTGTTCAAATTCGAAAGTTCTACAAAATGTATAAAATATCATTCGATTCAGACTCTTTTGTAGAATAGCTAAAANTAACTTTAAATAACGATAATGAATTGATTTGAATAACATTAAAACTAATACGCAGCAGTAACTTCGATTGACGGTAACTTTGTAAGCGATGCAGGGACAAGTGTTCTTTTTTTCAGGAGGCAATAAATATACCTTTTAGCTATTCTACAAAAGAGTCTGGATCGAGCGATATTTTTATACATTTTTACACCAAAGGTTCGATTGAATGGCGTTAGAGCTTCTATCACTTTTGTTCAAATTCGAAAGTTCTACAAAATGTATAAAATATCATTCGATTCAGACTCTTTTGTAGAATAGCTAAAAGGACTATTGAAGTTTTATTGATGAAAATCACCACTCGAAACGTTTAACTAAGTCCACTATATTTTCGAATTCTTGTTTATATTTTGTATAGTATTTCATTGGAGGTCATAATTTATTATTCTTTCATTCAAGTACACAAAACATTGCGGAAAAGTTTCATAATTTTACAAAGTTTTCATCAAAGACATGACGCAAAGGAGGTCATTGGAACACTCTCCTTCGCAGAGGCTGTATTACCGGAGGACGGATAGGACGGGGTCCTTCAGTAATACAGCCTCTGTGAAGGAGAGTGTCATTGGAATAAGGCTTGAAAATGTTAATAATAAAGTTAAAATAGTATTAAGACATGAGCCTACCTGTTTGATGACGAATGATCCATTTTGATAACGCAGTATCAATAGTCTATTTGATAAAGCTGCGCAGAGGTAATAAGTGCCTTCACACTGCAAAGAAAGTATACACATTTTTAGAAATAAACAATCAGAATAAATAACCAGCTTATTAAAATACATCCACTTTGACCACTCAGAAACTTTTACGATATTTCCGATCACAATTAAAATACCATCGTCATTCGCAATAAGGAAAAACTTGCCCTTAATTTGGCCAGATTTTAAATGAAGAATATTCTCTCAGAATACTACAAAGAAAGAGAGCCAACCAAAATGAGAGTAAAAGATACGTAGCCTACGAGTAGACCCATTATCCGAAAGAAGAAAGGGTCTACAAAACAAAGAGCAAAAGTTTGCTACTGCGGCTTCCAGATTTCTGGAAACTTAATTTATGTTGTCTTTCTTGAGACGTGTCTCACACATCGTTCGAATAGAGGATTAAAATGATAAATTGCGCGGCCGTAGCAAGCTGTTGCTCTTTGTTTCGTAGACCCTTTATTATTTTGAATAATGGGTCTATTCGTACGCTAAATGAAACGTGGAAAGTTGTAAAGGAAACACGTACCTTGCCGTAAGCAAACAGATGACAGTGCTTGATTTTTTCGATACTTTTCGCATTTACAGTTTGTGGTCTACTTGATGATACAAGATGCCTCCATTTCGTTGATAATTCTTTCACATCTAACCTACACAAAGCTCGGTCTTTCCCTGAATAAAAAACAGAATGACAGCTTCAATTTTCGAGTGAGAATTCATATTAATATTGTGTCTTCTGGAAAGATTAAATGAAAAACCAAAATTATCAAATTTTTACCAAAACCATATCCAGGAAACTATAAAAATAGTGACGAGTATCTGTTTATTCGGTGAATTTTCAGGCCTCAGGACTTCGAGAGAATTATTTACAACATTTAGGTAAATTTTGAAAACGAGTGTCAATTACAAAGCAAAAAATACAAAAACTGAACCAGGAAGGGACTATGATAGACGAACATAAACCTGCATCAATACTGATAAATCAAAATCAATGTTTTAGGTCGGGATCGAACTACCAAAATTCTTCTTCACCTTTTTTGGCTTGTAAGACATGCAGAGAAATTTTGTGTGGTTTATACAAAGTGCAGAAAAATTTTCCTCACAATGACAGAAGAAAGAAAGATAACGTTACCTGTAATGGCGACGATAACGCCAAGTCCATCGACCATATTCATTTGATAAACATGTCCAACACCAGGTACTTGTATAGGTTTCTTTTTACCACCATTTCTCGTGGCAATGCCGTACAATGCATCTTCGGCACCAAGCAACATTACCTAAAGACAACATAACGGACATTTAAAGCTTTGATATTGAATACACTAAATGCAGACAAGGGCAGGCAAAAGCGACAATTTTACATTCGTTGGAAAGAGCCACAATCCTGAGCATAACGGTATAAGTACAAATTGGTAACAACTGGAAAGATGGATAACAAAGTCAAGCTAGTATTCATCTTTGAGGATTGCTTTATCGTTTTATCTTACTTTCAGGAGAAACACAGTATTACAATAAAAGCAAACTAAAAATGATTCTTACATCATCGTTAAGATTGACAGTGCAGTTGGCATCGATTGCTGATTTCCCCTCCATTCGAACAATGAGCTTTCCAAGCGTGCCCTACAAATGAAACAGAAATTACATTATGATCAAGCAATTCCTCGAAATGTGCAACCATATGTTTGTGTCTTTCTTCTCCTGTGATTACCTTAAAACTTCCGATTTCTCCAGAACAAGTCATGTGTGTAATATTTTAATTTACAACATAACACAAATATTCAGTAGCCCAAAAAAGAGACAAACCTTCTCTTCGTCTTTGTTTATCCTTTTGATGTCATTAGCAACAGCCTCCAACGCAGCGACCCATTTTTGCTTATCTTCAAACGAGGGTGCCAACAGATATAAAGTACGTCCGGGCCAACATGTTGTATATGGAACTAATTCAACTGACATCGTATATGGCACATCCGTACTTGCTGTGCCCAGTAATTCTGATGCAGGTACCGCAGGGTTTACATTCACTTCGCCGTCAGTGACATCAAGGTCCATTACGTCATTTGCGTCAGCGGCTGTGCAAATAAGAAAATAAAATGTTCAGAAACGCTGTTACTAAAGTTTTTCAACTTCTTCTGTTCAATGAAATTTTCTTGCATTCAATTATGTGACCAAACAGGGGAAAATATTCTTCCTTAAATTCGCCTCGCAGCCGGAAAAATCAACAAAGCAAGGAAGAGAAAGGAAAAGTAAAAAGCCATTGGCATTAGATTTTCGAAGTCACGGAAAAGACTGGTAACCTATGGAGAAACTGATTTCAATGCTAAGTCGGCCAGATTCGAAAGATACAGTCTATTTTCTGTGATTTTTTACTTCTTATGAAACAGCGAAGAGACTTGGTCAAAATGCATAGCTATTTGTTGTTCCAAACCATTCTGCTAAAATTCCAAAATCTTTCTTGGTCACAGAGGATATTGAGTAGACGCATGAAATGAAACGAGTCAATGCTTACATGTGTCTTCACTGTCATAAATGTTCAGCCGCATGTCTTCTAAAACAATCCATTTTTGATCCCATCCTTGTTTTATTGCTGATCCCCTGAAACAAAAATTTCTTATATAAAGCCATGTTTTTCAAAGTAGAAAGCTCTAAATGTATAGCTAAAAGCTAAAACAATGTTATTACGATATTTCTAAAACAACAGAACAGATCCATTTATCTCGACTGCCAACGGGATTAGAAATTATCACAATTATATGCATCCTGCCTTTGCTGATTCAAAGCCTTTAGAAAAAGTTAAGGTATAACACAACACAACACAACACAACACAACACAACACAACACAACACAACACAACACAAAACAACACACAAACAACATAGCATAGCATAGCATAACATAACATAACATAACATAACATAACATAACATAACATAACATAACATAACATAACATAACATAACATAACATAACATAACATAACATAACATAACATAACATAACATAACATAACATAACATAAACGACAGCATAAAATCACACATATACATAAAATGGAACGCTTCAGGGCAATTGTACTGGGAAAAGGCACACTTACAGTATTTCAATTAACTAAAAAAGAATTCAGAACCAAATATTACATACTTTCTTGGAATCCTTAACCATCCACCCAGCTTGATCTTATGTGCTCCACCCACTGAGTCAAACGTTTCATCTCTCATTGCAGAGGTACGGTTCTCTTTGATACTGCTATTGAAGTGAGATACAAGTTTATTGGGTAAGCCACACGTGTTAGCAAGCGAAGGCGTGCATTTCGTATGACATACAATTCCACATTCAGAACACCTTGATATCTGCTTCCCAAAATGAGCACTGTTAAGGCAAACAGGGCATTTCGATGGTCGCATGTTCAACGCAGGCAGCATTCTGTGTGGAATGTTATGATGCATTCGTTCTGTTGATAACTGAGATTTGAGAGAACTTTCACTAGATGTGCTGCTACTGTGTTTTGAGTAAATATCTGAAATGCTACTCGATGGGGACATCTTCGAGGATGATGAAATTGTGCTTTGACTGCCAGGGCTTTTTTGTAGCATTTGTAACACTTCGATGTCTTTGTGCTGGCCGGTTGGGGTGCCTGGTGCACTGATTGTTGATGTCCGTGAAAGAGACTTCATCTGCAGCACTGTCGGAAAAGAAAAGTATATCACATGTAAATATCTGATGAGCACACGAACCTGGGTATTCTTACCTTAATAAAGGAACACAACAATTATTATCAACTATATTGTTAAGAATTAAAAAAAAAACACAGTAATAATAGGTTCAAATTTGGTTTAATGTCGTTAAAAACACTGTCGTAAAAAATTTCAGTAATAACGGCTGGGAGCATCAAAGCAACAATTTTACCAATAAATTCCGTGGCCACTTTCATCATATCATTAAGGCTCCTCTCAGTTTCTAAGCTTTTTAAAATTTGCTAATCAAAATTATGAACTCCCCACTGTCAAAACTGCTTCATAAATCACAGCTATGAAAACAAAAAAACCCCAACGTCTTCACTTGAATCAATGACTAATTTTAAATTCTAACTCGACTTTCTTCAAAACCTCGACGGGAATTCCCTGAGAAATAGGGTCTGGCACAACCAGAAGCAAATCATGTGAATAAAATCAATCTCATGTATGCAGAACGTAAAGATAAAACTTGACTTACTTTCTTGCCTGACTTGTTGTAACTCTTTCATTGCATTCGTGAGCTGTACATGAAGCTGGATGTTAGTATTCTTCTCCTTCGCAAGGGCCTGTTCAGCTTCTCTATACCTACGTGGTATTTGTTGATTTGTATCGATCGACGGTTGCTTGGCAGCTTTCATTGCAGGATAGAACTATGCAAAAGAATATGTTCATATAACGTCATAACTTCAAAAGTAAATTGCTATGCCTCGCAAAAGTACGAATTCGACTCGATAAAACAATACCATGGCTTAGTAAGTGGCATGCAACCAGCAAACGGCAAAACAATACAATGATACTTAGTATTGGGTTCAAACAGGCTTTAACTATTTACAAAAATTTCTTCCGTCGTCTTCGGAGTAAAGGGTGCTTTATATTGACACCATCAGAAGAGTCGCTAGCTTCGAAACATCTTCCTCAGCAGTTTTCTCAGATAATCTTCTTACCGAGGGGTGTACCACTCTTCCGAAAATGCGTACTAGATTTTCTCAAACAATAGAATTTGTAGGGATTTTTAGAGAATCTTTCTTCAAAACAAAAGGACTATTGCCTATGGCGTACGAGATTTTTATGGACTGACACTGATATGACCCTCGTTTCTTACTTTTTACCGCGAAGAAGTCAAGAGGCTGACAGTTAAGGCTGGATCTGTAAAACCAAGCCTTTACCAAAGACATTAATGACACAACTGCTTTCAAGATAGGAACATGAACTGAAATAAAGATTTGAGATATAATTTCAAAACAAAACATTCCTACAAAATTTTGTCAAGAAGAAATGAAATTAAGGAGAACAAACCTTGCCCTTCTTTCCTTTTGGTGCACCTTCAACAACTTTTGCATTTAAGAAATCAATAAGTTTCGTTTGCTGTGCGAGCGTTGATTCCAATTTGATTTTCTCCTCCGCATGTGCATACGCTGTTCTTTCAATTTGATTTTGTAAGTTCTCCTTATCAACAAGCAACTCATCAAGTTTTTCTGTTGCTGCTTCGACTTCTTGTGATAATGAGAAATTTGAAGTCTTTTGGTTTGTAACCAGATCTGTGAGTCGTGAAACCTGCAGATAAAATGAGAATTTGTGATATCTATCTACAGACAGAACGAAAAATTGGTCTTGTTTGAGAAATTGTAAATATTGATTAATCTTGGAACTCCCTGCAGGAAGAACCGAGCACCTCAGAACTTGAGATTGGCTACGAGAGATCTACTGCTAGGCAGTCCGAAAATCAACCTGGTACTTTTGAGGCATCCTGAAATTTGTGACAAAGGTCAGTTTTAACCAAAAGAGTCAAACACTAGCCTTTATCTTGGCAGCTTCTCAATCTTTCGATTTAAACACTAAAGCCATACTAAGATGTTCGCCTTAAAAATGTGTCACGAAGCTATCAACAAAAGGATCTTCTAAAAACGGACTTTGCAGTCCTGATTCTATGTTAGATTTCATGCAGATCATTATCCTAACTACCTGCATAGCTATATAACTATCTAACTATCCAGGAGATTTATGAAGCAATAAATTACCTCAGCTTGATTTTTCTTGCTTTCTTCCATTTCCGCCTCCAATTTTCTCTCTGCTGTTTTGATGCTCACTTCGGCTAAAGCTTGCTTCTTCTCACCTTCAATTACCTGAAATTGAAACATAGGAAAATATTGTTAAAGACCCACTTTCCCTGTCAGGAGTTCAAACAACCGGATGACGCGAAAAAAAGCTGGGGAAGATTTTTTATCCTGCTAGTTAACGTACAAGTTGACATTTGGTCAACAGACCATGTACATAATAAGGAATTAAAGCCCCAGAAGACTAAATTCATATTAAATTGCTACTGTTGGAAATTCTAGAATCTGCTTTTTATCACTAAAAGATACTCGTTTCAAGTTCTGTATCTAGTAAGCAGAAAGCCCTTCGTTATTGCATTTTAAAACTAGTACTGTTAAACAAAACCTTGTCTCAATTCTCCACGTTAAGATCTTCTATGTACGACGAAAAATAAGGAAAATAGTTTTTTCTTACAGCAGCTCTTTTACTCAACGTGATCATAGGTGACTATCTAAATCTAGGTAAGAACAAAGTTTATGGAACAGAAAATTGAAATAGTAGTATCAAAGCTTAATCAGAATTCGCGAGAAACAAAAGTAAGGAGAGACATCAGCAAATGATTTACCATATCAGTGAGTTCAGCTATCCTGGAATCTTGCTGTTTTGTTTTGAATTCAAGTTGTTCAATCTTTCGTTTGTAGTCTCGTCTAACATCATCAATATTGTCTTCAACATTCTGATATTTCTCCGATGTTCTTTGCCTAGGGAAAAGAGAATGTAATCGATAATAAACACGTTTAACCAGATGGTTCAGAATATTTTCTTGTATTTCAGTGTGCAGGTTTCGAAGTCTTGCTCCACTGTTGCATTTTGAGGTTGACAGCAATGAGTCCAATACATGGCTATTTCGACAAGACAGCTTTTCAAGAAGGAAAAGATCGTCACGGTAATTACACATCTGCAAAGACAACATAAAATCAATTTTTCATTTTCTCAATCAAACAAGCTGCAAAAATTGTTTTTCACGCCAGACGAATAAAGATATTTCCTTACCTTTCAGATCTTTCAACATCAAGGGCCTTCAGTGCTTCTTCTAGCTGCTCTTCGACGTTCTCTTGGCTGTCGTATAGCTGTCGCCTGAAAATATGGAAGGTTATTTTTCAGATATATGGCGATCACCACAAGGCCATCTTCAGGGAGGCCATCTTCAGGGACAGCCCTTCATGTAACCTAAACTAAGGCCATCTTCAGGGAGGCCATCTTCAGGGACAGCCCTTCATGTAACCTAAACTAAGGCCATCTTCAGGGACAGCCCTTCATGTAACCTAAACTAAGGCCATCTTCAGGGACAGCCCTTCATGTAACCTAAACTAAGGTACTGTAAGACTAATCTCTTGGTTAGAACAGAGGATAAATTGATATACCGCAAAGAATCAAGGATAACATGATGGAAAATACCAACAGACAGCTCACAATTACGATACGTAAACATAACTTATGATTTAAGCGATAAAGGATCATACTTTAGAATATTCCACTGATCTTCACGATCTTGATATTCATCATTCATTACTTCCAATTCTTCAACTTGACCTTCAAGCATCGTGCATGTTTGCTTCAACATTGCAATTGTCTGAAAGCAGAAATAGATCAAATTATGTCAAAGGACTACGATACACACATTTCAAACCTATTCGCAAGATTTTAGACAACTTTCCGTACCATGCCTTGTCCAGTCAAGAAAACTAAAAAATACACCTTTGAGCAAGCTGTAATGAACAGCATACCCTGCTAATTTTGTGTCACAGTATTGATTGGTCCTTCTTCCATGTTTCCGGATAACAGCATCCAATTAACAGAAAACTCTTTGTCGACTATGCATATGAGGTTACCATCTATAGCTTAGAAAAACTTCAAAATCTTAATGAGCCTATAATTCTTCTACTTTCTCAGGAGTAGCCTTTCAAAAATATCCGCTATAAAAAGATCCTTCTCAATCGCCGCACCGTCTTCAGTCCCCAGCTCTCTACATTCAAAACTTGGTGTCACTATCACCAACTATAAACTTAATCAGGAACTGAAACATTTCGCTGCATGCTACAATCATTTACAGCCCAATCAGTTTTCTGTTCAAGGCATATGTGTTACTGAAGATTTAATCTCACAGACATCGATTTGTTGGAAATAGCATAATACAGTAGGTCTACGTACCAAATCCTGACTCTCATATTGTCGCTCTTTTTCCTTGAGTTCTTCTTCGAGTTGCTCTTTGGAGATCTTCAAATCAGTTATTTGTTTATTGGCATGACGTAGCTTGACATCAAAACTCTGTAAATATAAATAAAAACTAAATAAACATAAAATAAACATGTAAACAACGTGAAAAGCATCTGCTATTAGCAACAGAGAGTTTCGTAATTCTAAAAATAATGTTAACAAAACAAGCTGCTTCTATTTTAAAAATTTTCAATTCTTAATCTAATTCTACAGGATAGAAATATCTGGCAAGTTTAAAAACATTACATTATATAGACGATTATGTAGACAACTATGAAATTTTGTGTTAGTGTTTGTGATAATAAGGTTCATTCAGTGGCGGAATAAAACAAAGACCTTATGTTTGAAAACAATGTAAATAAACAATGCTTTTTAACTGAAANACTCTGTAAATATAAATAAAAACTAAATAAACATAAAATAAACATGTAAACAACGTGAAAAGCATCTGCTATTAGCAACAGAGAGTTTCGTAATTCTAAAAATAATGTTAACAAAACAAGCTGCTTCTATTTTAAAAATTTTCAATTCTTAATCTAATTCTACAGGATAGAAATATCTGGCAAGTTTAAAAACATTACATTATATAGACGATTATGTAGACAACTATGAAATTTTGTGTTAGTGTTTGTGATAATAAGGTTCATTCAGTGGCGGAATAAAACAAAGACCTTATGTTTGAAAACAATGTAAATAAACAATGCTTTTTAACTGAAACAATAGCTTCGCCCCCCAATATTTGGCAAAGTGTCCGCCACTGGGTTCATTGACAAAAGTCCTAAATCTCTTATAATGGAGAAATGAGCAAAACCGTTTAGCATGCTTTCCAGTGAAAAATTGGTTCATAACACACTCACCTTTCTGTCAGTTTTAGCATCATTCAACCCCTTTGTCAGTTGCCTTATTTTGGCCTCTAGGTCTTCGACAACCTAAAAAGGACAAAAGTTGTAGCAAGAATGTTTTAGTAATAAACAAAGTCTTTTTACCTCCTACAAACCATGCAGGGCATCCATGCTCATAGCAACGTGTTGGCTGCAAGCTTCTCAAAAGCACAAACGTTGTGTTCAGAATCATGAAATCAGAAGCAATTGTAATAATCAACTGTAATTTACAATCAGTCCTTATCAAATGATCAATCAATGAGGTAATCAGTTAATCAATGGAATTCAATGCAGAATGAGCAACATTACCATTTTAATCTACAGAAAACAATCACTAAAATAACAGAACATTACCTTGGATTTGACTGGATCTTCTGCAATGTGCCTTTGGTTTTCAACCTCGGTCTGCCAAACGGAAGAAATGATAGAAGTATTTCACATGAGAACACAACTATTATAGTGTAAGTGTGTTTTTCAAAATTATGCTTTTTGAAACTTAAATATTGGTATGAAACTGCCTAAATACAATTTGTCATATAACACACCGGATCTCATCAAATCATTGGCTCAAAACACCAATGACTGAAAACATATTTCACAGTTAAAACGACATTTAAGACGTAATGCCAATGATCTGGTTCCATTTCAATTTCTCAATCAATAAAAATGTCTAGATTATTAGAACGACTTACATGCTGCTTGCAAAGTGAAGCAATTAAGTGAAATACAGGACACAAGAACGAGATGTGTAATAAGAAATTACTTACTTGTAACATCATAATTTTGTCATGCAAATTATCTGCAGATTTTCTCGTTGTTGAGAGCTCCTTCGCTGCTCTTTCTGCGTCATTGTTTGCCTGTGGACAAATGTTGTGATCAGTTACTCAAAATGTTCGATATTTGACATAAAATAATCTCATGAGCATTGCTGTTTTTGTAGGTTACTCCAATCTTTCAACAGAAATTGGTTAAACCAATAATGATTCAAGCCTCAAGCAGTTGTTTATCTACACAACAACAATAGAAGGTCAGTTAAAGTTTAAGTATGTACCTTTGAAAGCTCTTTCTGCAGTTTAGCAATCTTTGCCTCGAAGCTGTCTGTTGTCTGAAATCAAATCAAATCAAAGTTAAAAGATGAAGACCACTGTTTTGACTTTTCTGTGCCATAAATCAGCAACCACTTGTCCGATTGGCTAAGAAAAGGTCTCAAACTCTAACTTGAAGCCTACCCTGTGCAACTGTATCAAAACTGGGACAATGGAACGTACAGCTCCTCCATAGCAGCCACACAAATGGGGAACAATTTTTCTAGGACACCCTGTATGCTTGAACGATTCAGACGAAAGCACAGCCAACTATCAGTAAAATAAATCTACGGTATTTTGCATCTTCTAGGGACAATCTATGTTCTAAGTTAGGTCTTATTAAAGAACTGACAACGAACTATTCTAATGGGATTGTATCAACGTAGGAACCAAACTCGTTTTATAAATGCAAAAAGCCTACCTCTTGCAGTTGCTGTTCAGCTTTCTCTAGTCTCTTCCGAAGACTATTGTTGCTTTGCTGTGCAGATTTCAAATCTGATTCTATTAAATTGATTTTGTGGTCGGCACTTGTTTTTTCTTGTTTTAAAATATCGATCTTCTGTTGATAAGTATGCCTGTAAAGAAGATACAGTTATCTAGTAAAAGTAAAGTTAATTTCTTTGGCATTTTATTTTCATCTACATTTATCGTTCATAAGGGCCATTGCTAAAACAGACACAATTTTGGCTAATTTGTAGACAATAAATTACTGTTGACTTTTGTAGCAATAATTGCTATGTTCTTTCTTGGTTCAACAGGAGATAAATCGCTAAGCAATTGGGGTGAGTGGCCGAGCGGCTTATACAGTTTCCGTTAGGTAACTGAAGTTAAGCTTGGTCGCGTACGGTCAAAATCCGGATGGGTGACCTTCCAGATGCCTGACCAAGCAACTCACTTCGCCGTCCTTCGGAAGGGACGTTAAACTAGGGGTCCCATGCCTGGATGCGGCATGCATAGTAGGCCTAAATTAGCTGTAATATAGCTAGAAATCATTCCAGCCTACCTAAAATAAAGCAATGAATGAATGAAAAAATCTCCTTTTGACTCTTCAGTATTTCAGTAAATCAGTTCAAAAGCTGCACACATTTGATGTTCCCCAAAATCATAAGAAAAGTTGACAATAATGCTTCCTCCGCCTAAGATGGTGCTTTATAAAGGAAAAGAACTATTGAAATTTCATCATCTTTTAAAATAATTCCACAAATAAAAGTGGTGGCAAAATCAAGAATTCAGTTTACCTCCCTGAACTTAATGCACAGCTTGATGGAAAAACAAAACATGGACTTACACATCTCCCTCAAGTTTTTTCTCTCTCTCTTTGATCTGCATATCGATACTTCTATCGGCCATAATAGTCTTGACCTGTTCATCAAGCTTCTTGCATGTTTCTTTCAGAGACACAATCGTCTGTACATATGAAAAACAATAAATAAATAAAGGTGTCTACCCAAGTTGAAAGGAACATGCAGTCAACAAAGCAAGAACAAGGAAATAATTGCTTGTAAAAAAGGCTCTTCATAGGCACTAGCCATTTGGGGGACCAAAGGTTTCAGTTTCCAAGTCCCCTCATTTAATCTGATTTAGCACTAAATGCATGTTATTAGCATATAGTTAAGAGCCATTGGGTTTTGAACTTTCAGAAAAGAATCTAATTAGTTTTTTTGGATCCATATCAAATGAGGAACAAACTCTGCCTAGCCCAAGAACAAACAATAATCCAAACTAAAACAAAGAGCAAAGAAAACTCAGTTGTGACATCAAATTCCAAACAGCATGTTTTCCTGTTTATATGATGAAAATATACTGCAATTGTCCTTCCTACCTCTTGTTTATTTTCAAGATTCTGACTTTTCTCTTCAAATTCTTCCTGCAACTTTTTGTGTTGTTGTT
Source organism: Aurelia aurita (assembly GCA_004194415.1). Lineage (NCBI taxonomy): Eukaryota > Metazoa > Cnidaria > Scyphozoa > Semaeostomeae > Ulmaridae > Aurelia > Aurelia aurita. The sequence continues at coordinate 3,722,425 of REGM01000003.1, forward strand.
GCAACTTCTTCTGATCCTTTCTTGTAGTATGCAAAGCATCATCCATATCCTGAAAAGTTCAAATAAGAGTTATGTTAGCATTAAAACGAAGAGGACTGTTTACAAGAAACGAGATGATATAAGAGCAGGAAGGCTGAAGAGACCTCAATCTGCGAAACAAAAAATAACAACAATTTTAAAGTTGCAGGAAATATTAAAGACGATATAAAAATATCAAATTGTGTCCTAACCTCAATCTTCCTTGCAAGTTCCTTCTTCATTTCTTCTCCAGCTTCAATCAGCTTTTCATATCTCATTTCTGATTCTTCAACTTGAAGTTTCAAGTCCTGAAAATAAAACAACAATGATATATAAAAATACCTGACATGCTTATCAGTAAAACGAATTATTTCTTCCATTACTCCAATCCAGGTTAACTTTCATGTTAAATATTATAAGACCAGAGATTGTCTTGTGACGTGTTAAGAATGCAAATTTTACACTGCTTGACATTCTGAGTGGCCGAGCGGCTTATACAGTTTCATCAGGTGACTGAAATTAAGCTCAGTGGAGTGAGGTCAAACTCCGGATGGGTGACCTCGGAGGCCTGACCCGGGGACTGACCTCGCAACTTACTTNTTCCAAACAGCATGTTTTCCTGTTTATATGATGAAAATATACTGCAATTGTCCTTCCTACCTCTTGTTTATTTTCAAGATTCTGACTTTTCTCTTCAAATTCTTCCTGCAACTTTTTGTGTTGTTGTTGCAACTTCTTCTGATCCTTTCTTGTAGTATGCAAAGCATCATCCATATCCTGAAAAGTTCAAATAAGAGTTATGTTAGCATTAAAACGAAGAGGACTGTTTACAAGAAACGAGATGATATAAGAGCAGGAAGGCTGAAGAGACCTCAATCTGCGAAACAAAAAATAACAACAATTTTAAAGTTGCAGGAAATATTAAAGACGATATAAAAATATCAAATTGTGTCCTAACCTCAATCTTCCTTGCAAGTTCCTTCTTCATTTCTTCTCCAGCTTCAATCAGCTTTTCATATCTCATTTCTGATTCTTCAACTTGAAGTTTCAAGTCCTGAAAATAAAACAACAATGATATATAAAAATACCTGACATGCTTATCAGTAAAACGAATTATTTCTTCCATTACTCCAATCCAGGTTAACTTTCATGTTAAATATTATAAGACCAGAGATTGTCTTGTGACGTGTTAAGAATGCAAATTTTACACTGCTTGACATTCTGAGTGGCCGAGCGGCTTATACAGTTTCATCAGGTGACTGAAATTAAGCTCAGTGGAGTGAGGTCAAACTCCGGATGGGTGACCTCGGAGGCCTGACCCGGGGACTGACCTCGCAACTTACTTCGCCGTCCTTCGGAAGGGACGTTAAACTAGGCGTCACATGCCTGGATGCGGCATGCATAGTGGGCCTAAATTAGCTTTAAGTAGCTAGAAAATCCTGACAGCCCACTTAAAACAAATAACTGACTGACTGAGCAGGGCATCCTGCTAAAGAACACAGGATCTTCTATCCTTTCTAGCCTCCATCATCTCTATATTCTATCTTTGCTGGCACGACGGGACCCTCTATTTTCTCTAACATTCATCTATCTAAGACACACCAGTAATTCCTTGTGAGAATAGCCAACGAAGAATAGTGCCAAGAATGGCCTCTTCTTGAAGATTGTCCAATATAAATAGACCGTTGCGCTGAAGAGGGCGTCGGGGAATTTTTAACCAATATCCTTTGCATTGCGTCCCATGGCGAATCGTCCAATCGAATCAATCGAATTAATCGAATCAATCGAAATTCTCTGAGATACAAAGGATAATGGCACAAAATTCCCTGATGCCACCTTTAGCGCAATCATCTATTACGAGGTTGATTGAGAATCAGTGAAGAGATTTGCTGTACCTTATTCTCTTTTTCCAAATGATTTAACTTTTCCGACTTGACATGAATTTGGTCTTTCAGTGATTGTTCTGAGTGGTTTGCCTCTTTCTTCCTTGCCTCCTCCTAAAATCAAATTTCATAATAAGATCTCATCTAATACCCTTATGCCTTTCATGGGACCAACAAGAGAAAATATCAAGCCTAAAGACAAAGGTATTGAATGAGCTTCAAGAGGTCAATTTGATAATTGAGACCTCCTCACCTCAGGCAAGATGAGTAATTTGTTGTGTTGATAAAAATGGGACAATATGAAAAATCCCAACTCTTTATCCATTAAAGCTGCTGATCAAACAAATATAGCGAAAGTTGGTATTGCGGAGGACTTTACGTTGCGGAGGAGATCCGGGAACTTTGGGAGAACGAAGCGAACACGAGGAGAAGCAAGATGGAAGGACGTAAAGGCATCGTATTATTGTTCAAATTAGTTGCGTTTTGTTTGTGATAAAATCGATGAAAAACGTACAAATGGATCTTTATAGTGGAAAACTTATATGAACGCGGCAAACGAGAGGTTTTCACTATACTAACTGTACTCTACATAGATAAAACCTGTTTAACATTACTCAAACATTTCAGTGAGGTTGGAATATCCATATCCAATTCATGTTATCCAACAATCGCTACACAACACAACCATAAAATCAAGGCCTAAAATGTTGATAAATGTAACACTATTTCAGATTAATCAAATAACGAACCCGTAAACAAATCATACGCGAATATGAAACTCACAATTTGAAGTCCTACGNCGTAAAGGCATCGTATTATTGTTCAAATTAGTTGCGTTTTGTTTGTGATAAAATCGATGAAAAACGTACAAATGGATCTTTATAGTGGAAAACTTATATGAACGCGGCAAACGAGAGGTTTTCACTATACTAACTGTACTCTACATAGATAAAACCTGTTTAACATTACTCAAACATTTCAGTGAGGTTGGAATATCCATATCCAATTCATGTTATCCAACAATCGCTACACAACACAACCATAAAATCAAGGCCTAAAATGTTGATAAATGTAACACTATTTCAGATTAATCAAATAACGAACCCGTAAACAAATCATACGCGAATATGAAACTCACAATTTGAAGTCCTACGTGGACATAATAAAGATGCTTTGGTGTCTCAATCTTCGATGTAAAACGTATAAAATCTTGGGTATGTGAACTTAGAATGAACTCCATTTTAAAACCGAAACGTTTTCACTTCACAACTTCACACAAACCACATTTAAGAAACAGTACGAGTGCAATTAACTAACCCAAACAACAAACATACCACATAAATGAGCAATTCAACCTTTGCTATGATCACTAATTTTCCATTAACATAAAAAGACAATAGTATCTGTCCTATTAATTGGGATCACCAAACATCTTCTTTTGTATTAATGACATTCCTAACTATTGTTCTTCAACCTTAGATTACTACTCTAAAAATAACATTCTCAAATTAAGGAGTTCATTTTCAGTTGCAAATATAAATAGCACGAAAACTGTGAAAAAAGTTGCGCCTTGCTGACACCAGAAATTCTTATGAAATTTAAATCCCTGGGAATAACCAAGTTTGAAATTGTTTCATACAAATAAATGAAGTTAAACGTTCTATACTTCGATCGCCCAATAAAATGACGACGAAAACCATACATTTTTTGCCATGGATCCGTCCTAACATTGGAAAAATATTCATACTGCTCCCGATAAATTTTCAGATCGACAGCAAATGGTATGACAGGAGAGGCATCTTTGGTGTAAAAATACGAATTAAGTTGCTGCCGATGAACTCGGACGAAATTGGAAAGAATTAGATTCGAAATTCTTCCGTCGAAGTAAGCAGGATGCCAAATGGTATTGGGGGATAGGTATCTTTGAAGTATCATCAAAAACAGCTGCTTTGGGTGTATCTAATTTGATTGGTAGACGGTGATGAAAGCATCCAATAGGCATGTACTATCATGCATACTGCGAAGTTCATGTGCTGCAGGGGTGGGCAGGAAAAGATACGATGCCATAAACGAATTCGGATGGACCCCATTGTAAATACCCACTAGAAGCTTTCAAAACGGAAGGAAGCAATTCATCGTAATTAATCGAAGGTCCTATGGGATCAAAAATCTTCTTGCTGTGTTGTTTCCGATCATTGATGACTGATTCGTTATTCTTGTGAACGATTCATATTTCGGTGAGAAAATCACATGGGTATTTGCCGCAAAGTTTATTGATGACAGTAAATATTTCTTGTCGATCATAGAGCCCAAATTTGTCTATGAAATAGACTAGAAAAATTAAAGCTAAATTGTTAACCTTTTTATGACACAACAGTAACAAATAACTAGCATAAATCTTTACTTCTAGTTCGTTATGGTTCAAAATTCTATATCTAACACTTTCGGTTGTCAAATAGTGGTTTAAAACTTTTCAACTAGTAACTGGTGGGCGGGGCAAGGGGTATTGACATTTGATATCTGAGTTTCACATGTATGTATCCCCTCAAATATGTGCTACATTTCTTGGTTACTTTCTGCAAACAAACTTGTCATAAATGTCAAAAAATAACGCAATAACATACCTGTGCTTCTTTCTCTTTGAACTGACTTTCGAACGCCTGTTGATGAAGAGGATTGAATGATAAAAGACCAGTAGTTTTCGCTGTTTTTATCACTCTCAATTTCAAAGCTCTGACAAATGCTGACGGACTTCTACTACTGCTGCCAGTGAGGTCCATTTGCACCAAACGCAAAAGCTACCATGAACTGGCAGTATCTTCTTTGCTAGCAAGTCCTACCATAAGCTGCAAAAGCAGGCAGTACTTTGTTGGTCAACAACCCCTACCATAAAATGGCAGTATCTTGTTGATTAACAACCCCAACCAGTTTGCATCGAAATAAACCGACGACTGACTGCTTCAAGATAAACATTCAGTTTATATCGACGACTTATCAATGCGATCGGCATGTAAATAACAATATGTAGTAAATAAAAATAGACAATAAATGTCTAGTATCACGCCGCTTGGCTTATCTCTATACTGATTAACCCCATGCTGAAATGGTATATTTGTTGAAAGGTACGCAGCATAAACAGTTAATGATTTTAACACTATTAAATAATCACAAATCATCCATTCAACACTTGGAGAAATCAGGGGACTCTCAACGAAATAGGGGTGGCACTAAGTTCTCCTCCACAGAGGCGAGATATTACAAGAATCCAAAGGCTAAATTGCATAAAACTCCAACTAACAAAAAGCCTCGTGCAGGGTCAGCTCTTCAAGTGCTCACCCCTTTTTACGCCACCACCCAGTCTGGTTTCCTGACGTCATTTTCGACTAAGAGACCTGGGCTCCACGGAGGAGGTCATCTCTCACGTGAATGCAATCAAGTTGACACAGGGAAACCAGACTGATCTCCACCTTCAAGCCTCTAAGGAGGAGGGTGTTTTGTGTGCAATTTTCCTTTGCTTAGAGTTCGAACTGAGAAAACTATAACATACTATTTGAAAAACCCATCAATTGCTGAAACACTCTCTCATAAGTATATTACAGGTTTCTAGGCTCTTCCGTTTTGTACAATATCCTTCCTAAGCGGTTCCTTGAAATCCTGCATAACCCTTCAGTTTTATCTTTCAGCCCTAGAAGCAACGGTCTATTAAAGTCCTTACAAAGGGATTTAATTCTTTATGTACACGTTCATGAGTAATTAATGTACAAGATGGTTTAGAGGATCTTTTTCCGTGACTTTTCCAGAAATGTGTCATAATAGCTAATTTTGGACCAACTGGCCTGTGGAGGATGAAACGCTACCAAGGAGACTAGGCAATGCAATGTACGAGGTCATGCATATCTTGGTATCAGAAGCAGCATCAGGCCTAAGCATGGGCATAAGTATAGATGATCCTGATTTAGCAAGCAGCATTTTCATTTCAGCTTTAACACAACTCAGATGCCTTTACCATCTAAATTTAATGCATGCTGTCATTTTCTGTAATCTTTAACATGACACGCTACATACCGTGATTTAGATGCACAACGTATAAGACAGGTATTCTGCTACTAAAAACTTGCAAAAGAACTCATGTAACGTATATGTTATACATTACTATAAAAAGGCAAATAGTTCACTCTGTGGTTGCTCATTAAATAACGAAATGGCAAATCTTACCCAGAAAAAGCGAACTGAAACTCCTTCCCTGTCATCAAATTGGTACAGTTTTGAGCCATACATTTCATCAAGCTTGTAAACTTTTGAGCCATACATTCTTACATAATTTACAAACAGCACGATTCTCTGAGGCCTCTGAACATACCACTTACTTTCAAAAACTCTAAAGAGCTAAAGACCTAAGAAAATGCACTAATGAGCTACACATGAAGTAATGTGACGTCAAACAATTTAGATTCATGCAAATATTTCTCACTCACATCATTATGGGTGCGTCGTGGACGCTATGAAGAATAACAAGCAAAGTTGAATTTTAGATCTTGAGTTGTTTATGTAGGCCAAAATGATAAAATAGCATGCAAGGACATGGAGAGAGACAAGGGTGATAGTCGTAAGCAATTACACAATGGAAACTAGCTTATGCTGTTAATGGAACTGGTACTTAGGGATCGAAAAGAGGATAAAGGGACCGCATCTTCTTTTGTACGTCATCCAAGTAAAATCCCCAGAATTCTAAGCTGCTCTGTAATTTGCAAGGTAAAACCATTCTCGGTGACCTGTGCAGGCCTCACTAACAATATTCTTTGTGTGCGAGCAAACGGTTGAGAAAATGTGCTTGCGATCAAATCACTCTGAGTACAGTAAAGATGCCATAAAGGCAGGCAAATTACAGCATCAGCCAAGCAAACTGGGACAACGAATCTGGACGATGACATTAATTTAAAAAATTCATTTAAAGCCAGCTATTTTTGTAAAAATCGCCTAATTCACTGTAAAATATATGGCAAAGCGAAAAGCTATCATTTCCTTGGAATGAAACGCGCGACAACTGACAAATTTTATTCAACCATAATCATATTGAAATATTATGACCTCCTTGTCAATGAACTCTTGTTCTACTGTGAGGTCAATGGCTCTAACAGCCTGAGGAGAAAAAATTAGTGGGGAATACTAAAGAATTAACCTACTTAAACAGGGTGTGACATACTACTTTTAAGAATATCCGCTAAAAATTGTTAATCTTCAAAGGAAGTCAAGAGAGCCACCACGAAGAACTGAAAATGTTTCGATTGACTTATTCAACCAATATGAGATAACTATTCGACAGAATAGCCAAAAGAAAGAGCAAAAAGCACTAAACGGTAACAAAGCTAGAGGGGCTAACCTCCACACAATATCCAAAATTTCTGTCGAAAAGATTAGCTCGTTCCGAACCAAGAATAGTGTGAAAGAAATAGAGTTCTTGTCAAGAATAACGGAGGCAATCTGCTTTGTCTACCAACGGCTCATGAGCAAGGTCTGTGCTATACACAATTTAGTTTACAGAACTGCTGATTTGTTCATCCGACTTTGATCTTCTGTGTATGCACATCAACTTCGGTTGTCTGCAAGGCCACTACTGGACGGTCGTTCCTTATATCTTGGAAGCAGCTAAACTCTTACCAAATTCAAATGCAACTATCAGTTCATTAAAGCTATGGCTAATCAGTCAACAAAGAGATGCATTTCAACAAGATGTAAATAAAAAAAAAAGAAATTTGTGAGCAAACCTTTAATTCCTCTAATTCTCGTTGCAGATCCTCTTTTTCTCGTTCAACATTATGCGCGTAGTCCGATGTTTCTTGACTTGCTGCAAGGGCCTACAATTGGCAAGCAAAAAATGATATAGAAATGAGAAACTTGAAAAACTAATGGGACAATGTAGGATAACTGAAAATAAAACGATATTATTATTTATTATTATTAATTTCTTTATAGTAGGCGTTTAAAATACTAGCAAAATTACTGCTAATTGAAGCCTACTGAAACAAAACGAAAGTAAAATAAATCTAACAAACCTAACGATAAAAACGATCTCTATACTTATTTACATGTGAGTTTTGAAAGTGAATAAAATAGTATCAATTCAAGAACCCAACCTGTGCTACGAATGTCTTGCATAATCGGCAGTTGCATTCATCGCCCTTCCACTCCTTTATACGTTTTTTAAAGATGGAAATATTCAGTGACTGTTTAATGTCATTTGAGATTCCATGCCACAGTTTGCATCCCAAGAAGGCAATACTCTCTACCCCAAACCGAACTGTCCGGGCCTTGGGCATTTGTAAAAGACTTTTGCTTCTTAGATGATAAGGGGGATTCTTCTCAATGAAAATCTCAGTCATAAAGCTTGGGGTGATATTTGACTTAGTTTTGTAAATCTCTGTCATCAGCAACTGCAGATTCCGCTTATGGACAGACACAGAATTATCTCTGGTCAAAAGTGCATCAAAATCAGAAACACTATCTTTGTATGCGATGCTCAGTGCCTTTTTGTGAATGTGATTGATCTTGCTATCAAGATGTCTGTCACATAACATCCACACTAAGGGGCAGTAGCTGAACTGGGATAGAATAAAAGAACGCATGATATGCTTGAGTTTTTCAGTGTCAAGTAAGTAGGAAATACGTGAAAGAGCGTGAAGCTTTTGGCTTGCTTTCTTGCATAACGATCGTACGTGTGTCTTGAAAGAAAGTTGTTTGTCCAAAGTGACGCCTAGTAGTTTTTCCTCTGTGCTCTCTAGGATGGTTGTATTTTCGATTTTTATCGACAAATCATGAGGATATCTCTAATCATGAGGACAAGGATATCTTTCATGCGACCCTGAAGTAGGGGTTGCATTGTTACCGAATGAGTCAGAAAAAACATAGCCATTTTGGTAAAAAGGTATCGCTTTCATAAGAACTTTCTGCGTCCTAACCCTAACCCTAATTTGTTTGGGGATAAAAAAGATCTCATAAATTCGGTCGCATCTATTCGAGGTTTTGATCGTTTCAACTATCTACGAAGATCAATCGAATGTGTCCTTCTCTGCTTTGACGGGAAGTAAAATCCGAAGAAGGACTAACCAATCAGAGACAGTCTTTCAAATCCTGCATTCTGATTGGGACCGCTGGCGATTGACATTTTTGTCTGGTTTTAGAACTGCTGGGAAACAAGACCCTTACTAAAGCAACAGCAATAACATAAATTCAATTCAATGAGCGAAAGCTGAGGGGCTTGTGGAGTAAGGTTATTATTGTATTAGGTTTCATGTAATGAGCGTATTTTCATTAGACGTCAGGTCATTGAGTGACGTAATATTAATCAAGATAATATATTACGAGGTTTCAAAAGACTGCGTTCATTCTCAATTAGTAAATCGATGTGGCGACATCTCAGCAGCAGTAAAATTGTCTCAAGTTCTCAAAAGCAGGCCAGAATGATTGAAGAAATATAGCAAGGCAAAGCGAACTGCAGAGCCTTTAATGATAGCTAAAATGTCAGTTCAAACGATCGTCCGATAAGAAAAATAGTTTAAGTTGCGTAGGTCGAGAAAAGAAATAGCTGAAAAAACGAAACATTCTAAGTGGCTTAGGCCAAGGAAATAAATACTTGAAATTGCTTGGGCCAAAAAATATGTCGTCCCCACCGCCACCGCGGATACCAGGGTCCCCCGCAAGGGCTCATGCAAGATTCTTTGCTATGCAGGTCAGCGAGGCAAACCTTGGGCGAAAGGCAAGCTTAAAAGAAGAAAATAAGGGAGGCAGCATGCCATATCTTATGTTCAGAGAGAAAAGTTCTTTTTTTAAAAGTAGAACAGGATCGAGCCACAGTCGGAGCAGCAATGCTAGTCTACGTAGCAAGGTTTCTTTAACTGAAAAGGATTCTTTGGCTGGGAAGGATTCTTTGGCTAATATGGACTCTTCGATTGGCTACACCTCGGCTAAGGCAAGATGGAAACAAACGTTTGTAAAATTGCAAGACATACTACATAACAAGGAATGTATCCCGGAAGATTCGGACATCCACAGTGAAGCCACAACAGGAAGCACGACTTCGATGGAAAATAGCATGGATTCTGAGAGCGATGGAGCGAGAGAAGCGAGAAAACGAAGAAGAAAAAATCGCCCACGAGGCGCTGTAGGTCGACGACAAGCAACAGATAAAATGAAATACCTCAGAGATAACATACAAACTCAAGAAGTTGTGGTTGAGAATCGCATGAAGGATCCATCACTGAAAAGAAAACTATATGAAACGAAAGATGAATTAGATGCTATCATGGACAGAGTAAAAACAACGTTAAACAATTACGTGGATGAATCTGATACAAAGGAGCAGGGTGAGGAGATGTCAAAAGATGAGGAGATGTCAAAAGATAAGGCGACGTCAAAAGATAAGGAGATGTCAAAAGATGAGGCGATGTCAAAAGAGATCTCTCTTTACAGTGTCCAAGAAATGGATATAGAAAGAGAAAGGGAGAAACGAGATGCACGGCAGAAACTTATCAACACTTTTAAATCATCAATGAAAAAGGCGGACGATAGAGTCGAGATAATACAAGACATAAATAATTGGTTTTCGCATTTGCATCCAGAACATGAAGAAGATGAGGATGAAAAAGAGATGACAGAACGAGCAGCAGAAGTAAACTCAATTCATAGAACAATTCTTGCTTCGATGTCAAAAGTCAAATCAAAAACAACAAAATTGCAAACGATTGCGCAGCAGCTCATGTCCGTGGGGATGTTTTCTGGGAGTGAGGTAGATGATCAGAGTGGGCCTAAAAATGCAAAAGACGTCAGCAGAAATTTGATAACTGCACAGGACCTTGGTGATCAGAATAATTGGCAACTTGCAAGCAGAAAGATACTTGTCGACCTTGAAGAAGCAACAAGAACAATGCGTCAAACCACAATACGAAAAACATTACAAGAAACGACGAAGCAATTCAAGATTCTATCATCTGTTATCGAGCATAAAGCGAAGGAATTTAACGATATTGAATCTCACTTATCCGAAAAAGGGAGTGTTTTGCAAAAGGCGTTAAGTGATGGGAAGAAGTTACAGGAACTAGTACAAGAAGATGATAATCAGATTCTGAGATTAGGTCAGCAAAATAATTTTTTGACAAAAAAAGTCGCGGCGTTGGAAGAGATGATCCAGGCAGGAATGGTAGCAGAATCACAACAAAAAGTAAGACAAGAAAGGAGCTCTGTTCTGATACCTACAGCTGAGGGTCTTGCTAGGGCAAAGAGTGCAGCGACTGAAGCGACGAAAAATGCAATGGAAGTGGGCCAAGTAGATGAAAACTTTGCTCAACAAACCAAACCAAGTCTACGGTTGATAGAACCATCAGAACTAATCCTGTCGATACAAGAGACAAATATACAGGGCAGAAAACAAGACGGTATGGACAGTCTCTCGATAAGGCAGCCTTCAAGCAATAGAAGCCCTCAAAAGCCAGGCCACTCCCTTCCATCAATTACCATAGACGAAGACGCGGAAGGGCAGCTTTCAAGCAACAGAAGCACTCAAAAGCCAGGCCACTCCCTTCCATCAATTACCATAGACGAAGACGCGGAAGGGCAGCTTTCAAGCAACAGAAGCACTCAAAGGCCAGGCCAATTCCTTNGCTCAACAAACCAAACCAAGTCTACGGTTGATAGAACCATCAGAACTAATCCTGTCGATACAAGAGACAAATATACAGGGCAGAAAACAAGACGGTATGGACAGTCTCTCGATAAGGCAGCCTTCAAGCAATAGAAGCCCTCAAAAGCCAGGCCACTCCCTTCCATCAATTACCATAGACGAAGACGCGGAAGGGCAGCTTTCAAGCAACAGAAGCACTCAAAAGCCAGGCCACTCCCTTCCATCAATTACCATAGACGAAGACGCGGAAGGGCAGCTTTCAAGCAACAGAAGCACTCAAAGGCCAGGCCACTCCCTTCGATCAATTACCATAGACGAAGACGCAACAGGACGGCCAGCAAGCAGCAGAGGCAATCAAACGTTGCGCCACTTCTCAACCACAGCCTCTGATTTACAGCCAAAGCAGACATTGAATGATAATGAAAGTGCTGTGATCATCAAATCGCTAGAAAACACAATCGAATTACTAGAAGAAGAGCTGGCTGATTCCAAGACGGAACAAAAACAGCAAGCAATGAAGATCATAGAGCTAGAGGCGGAAGTAGGTGAAACAGAAACACTTGAGCAACATATCAAGACCCTTGAAGTAGAAAAATACGAAGTTGACAACCAACTAAACAAAGCAGTTGCTGCTTATGAAAATGATTTGGAAGAACGACAACAGACAGTCGGCGAGTTAACAGATTCTCTCAAAGAAGCCAAACACCAGTTAGTGATAACAGAAGATGAAATTGCGCAGTTGAAGCGAATGGTCGATACATTAACAGCTGATATGCAGGTTCTACTGAACGAGAAGATCACATTAGAACAGCAACAAAAGCAACAAAAGGATCAAGAAAAAGCTGATAGCCTGTCGAAACAAAAGATGTTGACTAAAATGATGGAACAGCATAACATTGAAATGCACAGGCTGCGAAGTTTCTTGGCTAGAGAACAACAGCGACACCTAGCAGAAAGCCGTAATCTTGAGACACAACATCAAAAAGATATCTACGTGGTTCACAAAGGAAGTATGCAGTTAGTGAGGACGGTTAACAAATTCAAAGGATCATTAGCCACGATCCTCGACCGGGATTCTCTCACCGACAGTGCATTTGAAATAAGGCAAATACCGTCTATACCGATGAATCCAGCATTTTCAAGCAGCACTGAGACGAAAAAATTGTTACCCGTAGTGGCCTTTCAGACGACAAAAATGCTTGTTTCAATTGAAAATAAACTATCTAAAGCTTTGCTGAGTAAGAGATTGGAAATGAGGGAAGTATCGGCAGCTAAGGAATTTGTTACAAGAAATCTCGGCAATCATACAGAGAAGCTAAGAAAGGCACATGAAACAGCTGCGATACAAGCATTAAAATTAAAACAGCTTGATGATATAAACGACGAAATTGCAAACGATTACCAAGAATTACTTTGCCATTATAAAGATCTTCAGAAACAGTTGGCACCTTATCAGCTACTCATAGAGTGTCACATGCAATTAAAGAAGGAATTTCAAAGAATGCAGCATGCGAACAAACAAGCAACGAAGCAGAAAGCAAATCAATTGACTGCAATCGAGAAAGACAGAACACAACTCAAGAGAGAATTGCAAATCCAACAAGAACATGTTAGAATAAAATCAGCCACTCGTGACGTTGGAATCAAAGAAGACGAATTGAGACCCAGGAATTCAAGAAGAACTCATGAAAACAAACAACAGCAGAAACATGCCCTCAGAACGGCTTCTTTGTTTTATATAAGAATTGTAGATCAGGAAATGAACTTGCTGCGCCTTGATGAAGCATTTGCAAGTGACCAAATCACCTCTGAAACTCAGGAGAAAACTGCTTTACTTATCAATAGAACACTAAATTTACCAAGACTACGATTCGTGCACTTGGTTCAGAGATATGTCGCCCATAAAAAAATGCAGTTTATGATGCAAGTACTTAAAGCTGCTTTAGTGAAATATAAAACAAATATTAGGCTTACAGAATATGTACGAGTAATGGAAGAAAGAATCCAGGATAAAAATAGAAAATGGGAGGACAGAAAAGCAGTGCTTGTACAATATAGAGCTACTACATTGTTGGATCTCATGGCCATGTTTGCAAGGGTAAGGAACGGAACTGGCCTCTTTTTGGTGGAACCAATTAACATCGGTCGGAACGGACCTCGTTTCAAATCAAGGGGTCGAATCACCGTGCAACCTGGAAAGTATCAGTTAAGTCAATTGAATGAAAGTGTCGTTGGGACGTCAATGACGTTGGGACGGCAAGCTGACGAGAGTTGCACGATGTGGAGACAAGCTGATCTGGAAAACGTAGCGAATAAACCAATTACAATGCCTAGGATTGTTGATTTGGATATCAATAGATGGAAACATACAGCAAAGAGCACATTATTTGCAAATGTTAATGAGATACGGAGACATGGATTATCGAATATGAGAATGGAGAAGATTAAGATGGCCTATTCATCAAAGTTAACACTGCCACCGATTGCTTCAATCTATCCAGATGAGCCGTCAAGACTTACGTATGTTTTGGAGGAGGATCATGAAACCAAGAAATAATTTCAAAAGTTATTGTTCGTTTAATCAATTGTAATTTAATCATTAGTTCATTGTAATGACAACAATTTAAAAAATATTTATCCTTTTTTAGAATTAAGAAAATTTGTGTCTTTCTCTTGATCTTTGATACTCCATTTGTTATATTGATGAGATTCTCCCTGGCACTCATTTTATTAGCGTCGGGCAAAATATAAACAAACATCATCGGGCAGACAGGCTTCAAAAGGAGAATCTTTCATGTAAAGTAAGTTTCAAGAGTCTGAGTCCACAACAGCAATTTGTTCGTTTTTAGCATTCATAAAAAACCAACACAAAGTTGATTTTAATATAGTATTACAGTACAGGCCTTGCGCACATTAACATGACAAGAATTCTCAACAATTCTTAAGAATTCTTCACATTCTGATAACAATTCTCGAGTCATATGAAAGACTGTAAATTTTTTTAACAAGAATTCTTAGGCAGGAGAATCGTGTTAATGTGCGCAAGACCTTTACAGTATGTAGTCAAGAATATGTTCTGTTTTGTCATGAAACATAGACACAAGTGAAATAAACTTTTGTTTCAGAAAGAATGGTAAAATCAATGATTTTTTATGACTGATGAATGAATGAATGACGAAAAACATGGAATTGGACTCCATTGCAGGTAAAACATTCGTGGCAAACAGGCTAATATTCTGGTATTTGCAAGGAAAACATCATGGAGTCATGTTGTAATTTTTTTGAGATTGTTTTTTATAATGTGTTGCAACTTGTAAACTTTAAAATTTTTCTAAAAACACTATTACCTGGAAAAAGTTACAACCAACAGAGAACATCAAGACACAGTGAATAAGACACCGAACAAACTGTGCCATTTTTCCCCGAGTTCCACACGTATGTCGGCCCTTATGATATACAGGGTGTCCTAAAAAATTGTTCGCTGCTGCGCACGGTTACCGTGAAGGAGCATTTATAGCTCCTTCACAGTAGCTTGGCTTATACACAGAGCTGCGCAAACGGTGAACAAGTTTTTTGGGACACCCTGTAAATGTTATCGATCTCTTGCAAACGGATAAATATATAAAATGCGGCGGCGTACCTTGGAAAGCTTCTCTTGGAATTCTTTGACTCTACTTTCGCTGTCCATTGTTACTTTTGTAAGCTTTTGTTGGAGATCTGAGACATTTGATTTCGTATCTTCATTCACCTGCAAAAACATAAAGGCAACCAAATTTCAGCACAGGCGTCAAATCCTTAAATAAGATTGTGTAAATGGAAGCATAGGTTCCAAATCTTTGAAAAGGTCGGTGTAAAATACTATGATCTATTTCTTTAAATGGAATGGCTTGAAAGAAACTTTAGCTACTTTGCTATAATTCCACAGTTGGACTTTTCAGCAATCTTCTTCTTTTGTTAGAATTCAAGATAAATGTTGAAAGATCTTAAAAACATCGTAATTTCTAAACTTTTTGGGGAAACAGAATAATTTTCAAGAAAACCATAGTTTATGAAGGTCTACAATATGTTATCAAGCAAAAATCTTTCACTCTTCTGGTTTACGATGTAGAAATTTGTCACATCCTCAAAAGAGTTGAAATATAAAATACGCTATAATTTCGAAAAATATTGAAGATTTTCAGAAAAAGTCTAACGTTAGAATTATAGCAACGCAGCTAAAGTTTCTTTCAAGCCATTCAATTCAAAAGATTTAGAACCTATGCTGTAAATGGTTATTGTATCTTCCTTTGCATTGCAAGGAAGTGCAAGGAAGTTCACACATTTTGTTTTAATTCCATCTTTGGATTTTTGATATCTCGATTATTTTAAGAATTACAGTGCTTTCTTTACGTTAAAAGAATTCATGAAACGTTTTGAAAAAAATGAAACTCATCGTAAATTCTAAATTAATCGAGGAAAAACGGTACAATTTTTTGAAGAAAACCATAGTTGAAGAAGGTCTGATATTATGGAGGTAAACAGAAATCTGTCGCTTTTCTGGTTTACGATTTAGCAACTTGATGACGTCACAACCTCAAAACTCTAGTATTTATCCGTATCTAATCGTTTATGTGTAGTTTTTGTAGTTGTATATTTAGTTGTAATTTAGTAGCATGTTCTTTATGTAATTGCCACAGGGTAGTCATTGTCTTTGGCTCCCCGTGGTATCGACCTGGCAGTGTTGTAAAGTAGTTCATATGTAGTGTTTTAAGTACCTTGTTCTTGTATAAAATTGAATAAAAAAAACCTCATAACTAGTTGCAACATGACAGAAACTGTAATTAAGAAAATAATCAAGGTATGAAAAATTGCAGCGACACAATCATATCAAAGTACCTGAAGTTCTATCAAAAAGAAGAAGCAATAGCCAAAATATTTTCCAAAGATTTGATGCCTATGCTCGTACAATTGTTGCAGGAATAAGAAGTTTATTTTCTGATTAAGGACTAAATGTTCGTCACGTCTTACCTTGGCTAACTTCGCCTTCAGCTCACAAATGTAATTCTTGCTCTCCTCTAGGGACTAAAATGGATAAAATGGATAAAATGGATAAAATGGATAAAATGGATAAAATGGATAAAATGGATAAAATGGATAAAATGGATATTTCATATTATATTTCATATTTCAATTTATTAAGGAGGATGACCCTTCAACCTAGTGGCTGATTTTCAAGGGGCCTTCCTTTTTTTCAAGGAAGTGGCTGATATTCAAGGGATAAAATGGATAAAATCGATAAAATGGTGCAATGAAGGAACAAAATATGAAATCAAGAAGAAAACCATGTCACCATCTAAAGCAAGTGAAATTCTTGTTTGCATGACACGAAAAAATCACTTGACAGTGTCATTAATGATGACACAAAGTTTCAAATGCCTCTTTGCTACTATCGTGGAGCATCTCTGCAAGCACCTGTAAAAATTCTAAAAATCAATTTGATTGATTTGATAAATAAATCATTATGACAATCTTCTACTCTCTATATCGACCATGCTTTGCCGCAATTTAGAAAAATTACATAAAAAACGACATTTCTCGTCACATATCCACATAAATCTGACATCAACTGAAGCAGAACAAAATATATGAATGAGTGAATGAAAAAAATACAAGAAGTTCACCTTTTTCTTGTCATTAAGTTCAGATTCTAGATGTTGAGCACGTCTATTTGCAGTAAATCTTTCTTGCTCTAATTGTGCAACAAGTTGCTTCTGCTCCTCGAGAGATTGCCTGTGAAATAATTAATTAATTAATTAGAAATTGATTTGTGCAGGACACAATGATGATAAAAATTTTTTTACTGGTAGGCAACCTGACTCAGGTTATAACTACATATGTTATGACCAAATGTTTTATCCAAATACTTCTGTAATTCTTTTGTGTTCTATGAATGAAATCGATTATTCCAGAAAGGATGTCGATAGCAGCATCTTTTCAAAGGCAGTGATAATTCTATTCAATTTACAGCTTTCTAGCATGAATTTCGTCGTGAGATTTTGTTTCCTAAATCTTTCAGTTGATCCCGTGTCTTGTACGACAAGTTGTAATTTGGCAATAAATTTTAGCATGAATTTCGATTTGGATTTACCTCATTTCTGAGTCTCGTAGGTCATCTACCTTTCTGCTGCTTTCTTGTAATTCGTTGACATGTTTCAAAGTTTCACTTTCCGCTTTTTGGCGATCAGCTCTTTCCATATCAAGCCTTCTCTGCATGCTCTATCAAAACGTGAGAAAAGCACATTTAAAATGGTTCCTAAATAACTGTTTCAGTAAAAAAAAGGTGTGAAAAATGGAATGGGGAGTTCAAAGGGAATTCTGAAAATCTTATGCAAGATATTCTAAAAATTTTCGAGTGGTTGAGAATGTCAACATCGTATCAAACAAAACAAAATTTGTCAGGTCAGGGCACATTTTTCTGGGTCTGTTTCAAAATTACGACGACGCCTTAGAAAGTGAGAAACGTAAAGGTACCAACATTTATGACAAGCATTTTTGGTGTTGAAATATCCAAGGACCATCCGAATAGGAGACGAGTTTTTCAAGTCAAGAGCAGGGGTGCATTTGATTGATTGATTGATGATTTGATTAATGATTCTCAATCAAGATGCATCAAACCAAACTAAAAAATTCACAATAAATAACGCAACTTGAGAAAGAGAATTAAAATACTACATTTCTCACCTTAACTTCAGTATCAAAAAGAACTTTATCTTTCTCTGCCAAATCTCTTTCATCTTGTGCTTTCTTCAAATGTTTATCTTTCTCCTCAAGCGATTTCCTTAATTCTTCCACTTGTTTCTTAGCTCTTTCAAGCTCGATGCTCGCAGTAGAAAGTGATTGTAAAGTGTCTTTTAATTCTTGAGATTTGACCGACTTTTGACTTGAAAAACTTGGTCTTGATGAGTCTGGTAGTGGTGACGTTGGCTCGGCATAGCGCCTGAAAATTTGAGAAAATACTTTCTGGATTAAATAACAATGGCAGCATTACAGCCAACTGCTCAAAATGACGATCTAAAATCCGTCTAAAAATACCTCTCTCCTGGTAGTAATATGGGGATTTCTAAATCAGACGGTACTAGGCTTTCAAAAGACATTAAATATATTTTGAAAATACTTTCGACAAAAAAGTCCCTAGATTGCATAAAGGAATACAAAATTATGAAACCTAAGTTTGAAACTGAACGACAATGCCAGTAGAAAAATTATCAATTCGGCCCTGAATCAGAACATTGAGACAATTGAAATTGATCGAAATTGATGTTATCCCTGGATCAGTTACAAAGAAACTTTACTTTTGACAGACTTTGGTGAAACATCGATATGAAATATTTGACGATCAAACTAATACCTACCCTTCAGAAAACAATTGCGGATTTAACTGCCGTGTGAACGTGAAACCAATAAACGGCAGGTTCTTCCCATTAAATCCTTCTTTTCCTTTCATGAAATCTTCAATCCTTGGTCCACTTAATTCTGCTTCAAATTCATCGAAATTGGATGCATCATCAACACTGCTGATTGTGGGAACATACGGTGGCACAGCTGTAAATAAAATGAAATATGATTTGATTTGTTAAGATTTTGCCTAAAATTGTCAACAATTTGTCGATTCATAGCTACTAGGTGAGTAAAAAAACACAGTGCCCGCTTGGAAGGCCACTGTTCCCTGGATATCAAGGCAATAATATTGGCAAATGCATTATTCAATAATGTACATGTTCAACTAATTTTTAAATGTTACCAGCCTAAAATCAGCCACTCCGTTCTGAAATTATGAGGGATTTTCTCGAGAAAGCTCCCTCAAGAAACCTTCAAAAATGCAGCAATGACTTGAACAGGTTTTAGCACGTGTTATCCTATAGGGAGGAAGAAATCGCCCGGAATTCTTTTGCTGTGCTACTTATTAGGGATGGCACTTTCATCCTCCCAAAGAGGTAGTACGTGCTAAGGCATGTACAAGTCATTGCTGTAAGGCAGAAAAGGAAAATTTGATCATTATTTTTATGCCGTTTTTGGAGGTTTCTTAAGAGCTTAAAATTACTTCTATGATAATGCAAGGCATGATAAAACTTTTCAATATCCACCCTATTTCTGATTTCACAATACTTTGACAGAAATCTTTCGAGTTCTAATTCAAATACACAACCAACTCTAACAACGTTATTCTGAGCCTGCGTGAGAATAGCTCTGCGCAACAGTCAATGAAGAATCTCAAACCTACCTGAAACGTCATGCGAGCAAAAATTCTAGGTATTGATTGATTCAATTCAAAAACTAAGCAAGGCAGAACAAAGATTGCCACACAGCTTAGTGGGGTCACGCTATCAAGTATTTATCATGATAGATAAATGATGGGAATTGTGACAGAATTGAAAGTAAACACAGCTGATTTCAACTACGCAAAGTATCCAGTTTGGACGAAATCCAACAGCAAGGATTAACCGGCTTAAAGAAACAAAGGATTAAGATTGAAAGGAAAGATCACTGAGGATTGTAGGAAATCAGCTTTGCAGCGAAGGGCGTTGCAATAAAAAGTAAATACTGCTTTCGAGAAAAAAATCAGTCCAGCAAGAGTTAGCTAACAGGTAGAAGAGAGGAGTAGCATTGGGTTTCTGATAATCAGTCTATGATCAGCGAATAACAAAGCTTCTCGCAAAATATTTCACAATCTCCAAAAATATGAAAAATGGCAGCATTTAGGGCACATCGGCCATACATAATAGAACAGCCAAGGACTTACCATCTTTCATAGTAGTCCAATCGATGCCTTTAAAGAATCCATGATTCGCTAGCCCTTCATATCCGATTCTGTCTCTCCTGTCTGACAGAAGCCTTCGAATAAGGTCTTTTGCATCATCACTAATTGTCAAGTCGTCAGGAAACTTCAGAGAATTCTGAGAAAAAGAAACAATCTTAGATTCTGCTTACAAACGACTCCTCAAATAATATTTTCGAGCCATATATATTATCAAGCATAATGAACTATTTCTGCAGAAAGATCTTGGTCCAGATGCGACTTGCCGAGCATATCAATTACCGAATGTAGGCAAATTAATTTGATTTCCTTCGACCTAATAACGAATGTTTTAAGCATGCTTAAGAAGCACCACTACTTTCCCCACTCAGGCTCTTTTGAACTTTCCCCAGTCAGTTTCTTTAGCACGTGTGTAAGCTTGGTCTTCGTGTAAGTTAATCATAGAGTTTGAAAATCGCTTAACTCTTTCATTGGCCACAGGGAACTGAATTCCCATGTTTTTTAGTGCTGAGGTTCTGAAAATATGACCGAAAAAAAGTTAGGTGCCTGATAAGACAACAATCCAAAATATCACAATATCATACTGTTGAATTTCGGTAAGTCGAACTCTTAAAGGGGCCTTTGCAACCAGCATCCCTTGCACCATGAAAATGGCGACAACAAAGAGATCNTTCACGTACAGTTGTGTGCAACCATAGTAAAATTCCTCTTTTGTAAGGAAAAATTTTAACGTCTAATTACACAAGCTTCATTTTAGCCGAGTCTAATTACACAAGCTTCATTTTAGCCGAGTCTAATTACACAAGCTTCATTTTAGCCGAGTCTAATTACACAAGCTTCATTTTAGCCGAGTCTAATTACACAAGCTTCATTTTAGCCGAGTCTAATTACACAAGCTTCATTTTAGCCGAGTCTAATTACACAAGGTTCATTTTATCCGAGTCTTAGTTGACCGAAGTGAAATCATCAAACAACAGAAAGCAAAGAAACAATGGATTCAGGTAATAATTACCTATGCACATATCCTAAAGCATGTACAGCATGAATAGCCATGACCATTTCAGCAAGATAAAATCGAGCCATATCTTCGTCCAATACATCATCATATTTGCTCAACAATCCTAATAAATCTCCACCCTGATGAAAGTCCATTACTAAATACAAATTCTCGATGTCTTGGAAAGCGTATTGTAATTTTGTTATCCATGGATTGTTTGCAAATGCCATAATGTCTTTCTCTTCTTCAAAAAAGGCGACCTGTAAAGTAAACATTCAAACCTTTTAAAATCTTTGATCAGAACATTGAATAATGTGCAATAATCAAATACAGACCGTCATAATGAACCCACAACAAACAGTAGCCCCAAGAAACTAAACTAAGCTATATATTAACGTTTAGGTTTCACGAAACTTAATTTCCTACGAACTGATTTTTGAATTCTCCATGTATTCTCATATTTCTGTAGCTACTCAAAACAGAAGATCTCTTTTGCATACAGTAGAATTATGAGCTTGTATCTGAGAGCGCTGCCCATATGAGAAGAAATTCAGAATAATCAGAGCAGGCTTTGCTCTTCTTAAAGAAATTGTGGAATTGTCCATAACAACTTCTATTATTTACTTAAAGGGGCTCCGTCTCCAAATTTCGGTCAAACGAAGATTTTGCAGCTTTTTAATAGGCAATATCACACAGACATTTCATCTATTTTTCAAAATGAAAGCATTATTTTGAAGACAAATCCTTGTACTTCATATTGGAACAAACCAAAAATTCAGATCTTTTACGATTGCTCGGATATAAGTGGATTTTTAACGGTCAGTTTTTGGTGAAGCCACCAGACAAACTACAAAAGACAATGGAGACGTGCCTAAAACAATGGTGTTTACAGGCATGTTTACACTTCGCGGTGGACTCACATTATCTTGTGACAGTGTTTCACTCTTCTTCAATACTTTCATCGCATATACATTTCCTGTGATTTTTTCTCGGACAACATGAACCTACGATAAAACATGCGTAAATTAAGTGAATCAAAAAGACGCAGAAAAGATCCATGGCCTTGATACTCATTTAAAAGTGTGACCTAAAATACTATTTTGTTAGGTATCTTGAAAAGCGATAAGCTCGGCAAAATTTCCATTTTGCCTTGTTAGGGACTATCGGCACTGATGAGGCTGTATCGTTTCTCCCCATATCAAAATTGCAAAAATAACAAAACTGAATATTACGGCTGTTGTTGTTGTTCAGCGACAGGTTACATTCATCTGTTTTTCAAACGCTTTACTGGATGTTACGAAAGTATCCTAGCAAGTCAAATTAGATCGTTTTACTTGCATTACAATATCCGGTTGCTGAAAATTCTAATTCTGTCTAGGCCATTTAAGTTATCCTGAAGAGGCAATTGCCTAAAATGAGACCTTGGATTGGCCTTAATCTTCAATTATAATCCCAGCGTGGAGTATTTAATTTGTATAGAGTTATAACTGTCTCTCCTTCAATATCATATTTCAAGATGGATGGAAAATGACAGCCTACGAATCCTAGCACTTAATTTATGTCCAGACCTGCTCGCTTTAGTTAATTCCAAATATGTCTGAAAATACCAAGATGTGATTCACGCAAATCCATAGCAAGAATATTCCACGATCTTTAGGGAATTTAAAAACTGGAAAATAGTTGTTATCAATGTGCAGGCCCGTTCAAAAATATATGTGATACTGTAATCTAATACAACCAAGGACCTTTTTTGTTTTTCTATATTGCTACCTAGCATCCGAAGGTAGTTTTAGGACACTGAGAAGCTAAGCTTATCGAAGCAGTGTCCTGGTCCTTCCTCTCGATGTGACCACACCTCGCGATTCCTTTAGCCTGGAATTACAGAGAGTTGGCGACTCTCCTCACTCTACGTAGCAGGTTCGGCAGGGCGGGGACTCGAACCACCAACCCTCAGGTTGGTAGTCAAGCGCGCTAATGTCAAGGACCTTTATCCACGCTTATGGTTTATGATTCACATACAAATGACGTCAATCGCTGTTGCAATTTTGACCCAAATAAAAATAGGGAGGGCTACAATTAGTATAACTGTATCACTTAAAATCAAACGATTTACTTTTGTAAGTGTTATTTACTTAATTAGCAAAGACTAGCTTTCAATTATTTAAAAATGCAATCTGGGCAAAGTAACATTATAGATTATTTAGATTTTTTGTGAATTGTTCTATTACTCAACATTGGCAGCCTGCTTGCATCTTGATTTCTCTTATTTGTAAACATTGCAAGCAAGCAAGCAAAATTTTTGACATTTTGGGAAAACATGGGGCCTTTATATCTAACCTGTATTTATCAATAAACAAACAAACTGCTTCTACCTACGAACTGGCATACGGTAATAGTTGCATTTAATTGTACATTTTCAATTGGGTTTTTTTGGGAATGGAAAAAAGTTTCCAAAAAGACCAACCTTTCATCGCAACAAATGAACGAGAAGAAAGATTGAAAGTGCAAGCAGTCTGAAATCTAAGACTTGTTCCTTTGATGTCAACATCTTTTGAAGTTAAATTATAATTTTTCTAATCACAAATAGAGAAATTGGTTTTCAATATCATCAAAGGCAAAGCATTTTATAAGTTTTCAGCTTGAAACAGAGTGACAAAACACATAATGCAAAAGTACACACGATTCACTAATCGACTGCTGGAAAATTTCGAGAATGAGCCTAAAATAATTGCATATGGTCAACACTCGGTCAAGATTTGTTAATGAACAGGAAGCACTTGAGCATGATACGAAACTTATGTTCTATCTTAACTGTGGTTCAAAATGGTTCAAAAAGGTTGAGTTGTTAATCACACATGAATGACACACAGAACTGTTATCTTTCCCAGTAAGTCTGAATATATTTCAGAGGTTTTGATAACATAACCAGACATAACAAAAATGTGAAGTATTTTCTTTTCCAGACCAGTTCTGAGGCCTAGCATTTAATTTTCACCCTGAATCATATCTGGCATATTTTGACATGTAGGCTTTTACAGGCTAGCAACAGCGAGCTTTTTTTTTTTTTATTTATCAATTAAAAACAAATATCATAATTTAAAACTACAAAATACAATTAAATTATACTGTGACATTCATGGCGAGGAAGGACACAAGGTCACCGAGTCCTCACCATGAATGTCACTTACATTCCCACAATAGGTTATGCCATAAATCAAAATATCTACACACACATAAGAAATAAGGAGGGGGTGCTGCTGTTTGTATTTCCATGCGCAGTAGGAGACGTGGACAACCACTCGAGCGAACAAACGCCCAAAAACGACACAACCCCCATCCCCCCGAGCGCCAACNAAAATATCTACACACACATAAGAAATAAGGAGGGGGTGCTGCTGTTTGTATTTCCATGCGCAGTAGGAGACGTGGACAACCACTCGAGCGAACAAACGCCCAAAAACGACACAACCCCCATCCCCCCGAGCGCCAACGCCCGCCCCATCCATCTCCGAATTCCAGGCAGTCCTCCGCCTTCACACTCAACTTCTCACCTCTCCGTTCCGTTATTGTTGTTGTATTAGCAGTGCATAGCGCGCTGCAATGGCGGCTGGATGGCCTAAACTTCAGAGACGATCAAAGCAGGCGGAGACACACGGGCAAGCGGAGATCACACCACTCCCCAGCACCCATCCACCCAGCGAGTTTCTCATTGATAACATGAAGCGATAAATGCTTTCAAGGGGAATTACCGTTAATTCTATCTGGCAAAATATATCAAAATGGCCCCGAGAATCTAGGAACTTCAAATGAGTTTATTGTCTGCATAAGTTTGAAAATATCAACAAGCACCTTGATAACACTCTGTTGTGTCTGTTTCAAGAAAAACTAGCATTCTAGTAGAATGTTCTACCAACAACTAATCTCTGAGCTGTGGTCTAAATCAGAAGATAGGCTCAAGCATGTTCAGCTATGACTTAAAAACATTTGAAATTGGAACTTCGAAGATTGATTGAAGCCTTTTTGTTATGTTAGATTATAGAAAAACAATTTTAAGTTTCAGCTTTTAACTCCCCTTCTTTCCGATAAATTTTATATCTCCTTTATTTTCCTTTTCAAATATAACTCCTGCCCTATTTCTTATCTTATATAAATTTGACATACTTATATTTTCTAAAATGTTCAAAAATGAATCTGGGTTCCTTGCTTTACACACACTGTCGATGACTCAATAACTGTTCAACAAACCAACTGCAAATTTAGATCCACTAGTATGTACCTTGTGTGCAAAAATGGTGCTTTTGTCCAGTCGGTTCCCCTTCAACAAGCCTATTGGCGTTAATTTACCTCACTACAACACAAGGACAGTGAATAACTAAACTTCCCAAATTGTGTAATCAAAGATATGAAATGCAAATAAATGCATTAATTCTAATTTCAAGTCCATTTTTTCAAAGGTTATATTAATGAGGACTTGAATCTGTCTGTTTAAATTCAGGCCACAGACTCCACCCATGACAAATCCTACAAAATGAGATTATTGAAATTTTATTCCAGTAAGCCACTTGAGGACATCTTTTGTCCCTTTGATAGAAATAAAGAGCCTCCCAGGAGTTGAAACAATGTCTTTTCTCTTTGTCTTTCTAAGGAATAGTTCACTCATGAATACTGTAACTTTAGCATGAAGCAATTCATTAAATTATGAATAAACTTTGAATAAATCAAGGCATGACTTCACTGGGGGAGATCTAGCTTTACTAGGATTTTGGAAAATACAGATCTTTCTAATCATTTTGCTATGAAATAAATTGGAAAAACATTGTAAATTAATTTGCATCAAAGATACATAGTAGGGTTGTGACAACATTTAAAATCAAGCTCAGGGGCAACGATGATCTAGCATGCAATGCAATTTTGTTGCATTGTATGTGCATTAAAAATTACTTTGTGGCCCCTGGCTTTAGATTTGGCGAAATACTGAGATCTTTTCATAAGAACAAAGTTTGCTTAAAGGTTAGGTTGCCCTCACAATCAATCAATTGTTGTCCTGTCCTGACAATCTTGATGTGGTCATGATAGATCATAAACTGTACTACCTCTTTGAAACAAGTTCCAAGAGCTGTGTTTATGATTTTCCAATGGGTTTACGCCCTTCTTCGTGCATTCCAAAATCGTTTTTGATTATTTTCAGTGCTCAGAATAAGCACAATTGCATCAACTATTTTCATTCGGAGTTTCACTTATCAATCTATCCAGTGCTCTATTACATTTTTAATTCAATGTATTACAATTTTTCAAACGCACGTACTGTATATGTATGTATGTATGTATCATTTGCCACCATTAAAAATATTTACAAGTTTTATAATATAAAAATAGATTCAGTATAATATATAAGGTTAAAAACGTAAAGAAAAACACCCCTAAGTACAGTGGCAGGGATAGCATTAAAAAGTCAAGCTGACCTTATTTCCATAATGGTCCCCTTAGGGGTGTCAAAATCTAAGCTCTTTGGCACATACGGTGTATAGAAATTTGATAACTTGGTATTGAAAAGACTTAACAATTAGCTTGGACATACCTCTCCAAAATGTCCTCGACCAATTGTCTTTCTGATTTCAAAATCTGCCTTTTTCACCCGTAACTGCTGGATTTCATCAATGACTGGTTTGACTGTAACAAAGAAGTTGCTTAATGTTATCATTGTTCTTCTTTTTAATAGACCATTCCACAGTCGCATGTGAAGGCGCTCAATGTTATGCATCATGGGATCGTATGAGGCTTGCTTATGTGCGAAAATACTAGCTTCAACAACTTCAAATTTGGATTTGAATTGGATTTCAAATTCGAAACTCCCATGCGATCCTGAGATGCAACGCGCGCGAACAACACCTTCTGATTCAACTGTGGAATGGTTCATTGCAAAGAAATCTAGAGTGTACTGACATCATGAGTGTCTTTTCAGCTGAAATAATGGTAAGGTAAATCTAGAAGGGCTGCGACAATCTGTGCAAGTTTTTTTATTACTCCTTACAAACTTTAAAAGATAAAAATTTAGCTACTATCCTTAAAATTTCTGAATATAGAAATGGATGATAAAATTTCGAAATTTCTCGATCAATAATCGTCATCAGTAACATATAAATAGCTCCATAACATTTCAATTCTGAAACTGAGAAGTATACACACAGAGTAATGAATGTGATGAAAAAATCAATTGAAGATATTTTGGCAGCTCTCTTTACAGTGGGTGGAGACTCCATTGTACACATATTTTAACCTGATGAAATCAATAATTAATTTACATTTGATATTTCACAACAATACTTTGTCTATTGTTCAATATTTATATGTAATTCTAAAAGTAGAAAGGAAGAAACGATCCTTATTTGTGAAGGAGTTGAGAAGCTATCTTGGCAAAGAAGTTTGATAGTTGTATTACACTTATTTTTATAAGAAACTAAGAACTTGAGCCAGTACTGAGAGTTTCTTAAAATTATAAGATTTTGAGTACTCAGAGTTTCTTACGAGTTTTTTTCCGGTTCCATAACAATCTTCATGTTTAGTACCTGTGCCCTTGTGAACATTGCAAAACAAAGTTTGTTGTTAAGCCTTTCCAATGTTTAGACATTAGTCAAGTATATACCTAATAATAATAAGTGAAAAGAAAATTTAAAAAATATGATACAGGAAATAGGTGAAAATAAATAAAAATATGCTAAAGATTTTGGAGTTTCTTTACTTTTTGGCGATCTGAGAGATGAGTTTCTAAAACGGTTTCTTTTGAAAAAATATGTGTACTATGATTTTTCATAACAATGATTTGGTCTATTCTTCACCATTGATATGTAATTTTAGAAAGAAATGTTGCGCGTTTTTATGGGAGGACATCGGCAGCTTCTCAGCAAAAGAGATTGTGATTGTAAAACGAAAACTGGCATAAATCATTCCTTGGCTGGCAACTCAACACAAAGGAACACTGGACAAAAAATATGAAATCTGTTCTCAGGGTATCCTTAACTGTTTTTGCTTTAGACTCTCCCTCTGTTGGAAAACTGGGTTTTAATTGACACTGGGTAGTTCCACTGGGCTACATTGAGCTATCACATTGGAAAATGTCAGTAGGTCATGTGGAGAAGGGAAGTTTCCACCTTACTCCCATCAGTATGCCTATTTCTCAAGCTGAGGAAACAAAGTTTGCTTGTACTTGGAAAGGACTAGAAATATTATAATGCATTGTTTACTTGTTGCATGTGTTAATTCAGAACTTGTAAAGAAAGGCAAGTACTGACGATGTCCAACAAAAAAATCATTCTAAGATCATTTTGTGATCAGTATTATTAGGCAATCCTGTCTCTTTACAATTAAGTATCACAAAATTCACAGGATTCAAGTTTCCTAAATATTCTCTGATTTTTCTCGAGCATATGTGGTTGGTAAAGCTTCGTGTTTCCGGGCTAGCCATGTTATAGCGGTTTGATTAAATTGTCATCTAGCCGCTATGCCGCATGAGTAACCTGTTTGGATAAACCAAGCTTTTGTTGGACCATTGTAGACTTTAATTAAAAAATTCTTCACAGTCGCATCTAATCAAAACTTTCAGGAACACAGGATAAATAGCGATTAAAACAAAGCACCAAGGAACTCGGGTAAATCCAGAGGAATTTTGAGCGGCCTAAATGAACAAATCGCAGATTCTTGACCCTTGCAGCGCAGAAAATATTCTTACAAAGAGATAGGCCTAGGCCCATTTTAAAGTCGGAAGAAAAAGTCCTATAATTATTCACGTGAAGTTGGTAGCTACCAAGTGTTCGTTTAAAAAGTAGCTATCTCTTCTTCTGAATATGAGTGAACAAACAGATTTATCCTGTAGAATTTCATAGTTTCTATTTTCAAGGGTAATAAAGAGCGGTGGGGGCAACCCAGCCAAGCTCTGAAAAACATCTCAGGTGCCTCCTGAGTCAAACAACAAACAACCAACGATCAGTCATAAAGGATGTCTTCTTCGAATCATTCAAGTTGGTGAGGGATGATAATACTTACATTTCTTGATAAAAGTAGCGATATTCTTGTCTCTTGTCATAACATCAGATGAACATTCACTGTAAAGACACAACATGGAATCAAGCAGGGCATCCTTGTCGAGTAAAGGTACTTTCCTGCCACTTCTTCCGCTCAGCAATTGCTGTAACCGCGTTATTCTGCTTGATACAGACTCCGCCATGATTGAAATACTTTCTCAGGTTACTTCAGCAGGGTAGAAGTATTCTAACATTCAAAATAAACATATTTAATCCAAAAGTGCAACTCCCTTTGTACCGAAGCTTCGCCATCATGACGAATAACCAAGTAATATGCGAGGCAAACATTTGAGGATACTGGATGTGTTTGCTTTCTAGAATCTGATTGGCTAATCCCAGAAATACTCAGTTGTGATTGGCTAATGGGAATGACTAGCGCATTGAACATAGCAAGTGCACTTGTAATGTTTCCATTATTTTACTAGCAAACATTCAGGTTCGCTTTAAACAAACATGTCTGTCTTTGTAAGTTTTTATTGGTCTGAAGCCGGAGCAAACATTAAACCTCGTTATACCTAAATAGAAGCGAACATCTAGCGCACCTAAAATACGGAATGCAAAGGATCGTCAATCCCCTTGACCCTATTGTTTTCTATGCCTCAAGTATGCCGTAATCAGCAACTCGCTAATGAAAATAATCGACAAAGAATGACTGCTATTTTTACGAACAATACAAAAATTCTTATTTCGTCTGCCCCTCTCTACGTCATTTCTGCAAAGTAAAATGATATGGCGATACTTTTTGCAATGAATTTAAAATCCATTAAAGTTAAAAACAAAAAACTTTTCTGTTCGACAAAAAATTGGCAGGACACAAGAGTCTTCTTTTTTCTGAGGAATCTTTAATTTTTTTAACATTTTGGACAACAACAAAACAAAAATATATTTTGATGAATTTCTTCGAATTCTTACGCCATTCTTGAACAAAAGTGTTGGAAATTCAGTTCATTTCAATCTTGAATCTATCCACGTAGATTCGCGTTTTTATCAAATGAATTTTCAAGCTCGAAGCTATGATGAGGGCATGATGTATTTTATCGATGTGTTTAGACAAAAGTTGTTTATCCAGGTTCCACGAACATCCTGCCAGACACCAGACTAAACAAGTAGAAATCGCATAAAACCGAAGACAGAACGTCTACTTGACCTTTAAATCCAGGATATTATGTTTGGATTTCTCAGGATCAGGAAGGATCCGATGGTGCAACCACGTGACATTTCGACTCTATAACAATGACGTCATAGGAAACGAAAATCAGTAGCACCTCTTCCTTCTTCAACATGCCCATTCAAGGAGAAATTTCCTGCCATAAAGAGAAGGGCGCTCATTGAAGTAAAAGCGAGTAGGATTATCTGTTTCTTTCAACCAAAAGGATTTCAAACGTTTTTGAGAACATCCTACTATGTTCACCGTCGAGTCAAAATTTAAATGCAAATCTTAGCTGCTTATCCGAAGTTTTACAGAAAGTGTCAAATTTGAAAGCTTCTTTAAAGTTGACCTCTTCGCCTCCACGTGAGATTCAAATGTATTTCCTCAGCTAGAGTTGCTGGAATCCGCACTGAAGCTTTGTTCACACTGGAGTAAACTCTCCTTAGAAATTGATTTGACCTGCGACTGAAAAACGCATCGAAAATATTTTTACCTCAATTTCGAGATTTTTTCAGCGCCCTCCAGGGCGCTGAAAAAATCTCGAAATTGAGGTAAAAATATTTTCGATGCGTTTTTCAGTCGCAGGTCAAATCAATTTCTAAGGAGAGTTTACTCCAGTGTGAACAAAGCTTCAGTGCGGATTGGTCCACAGCGTTTGAATGTAATTAAAAAGTTTTGATTCAATTAATTGGACGCGAGTTCATTAGCAAACGATTGCGCTAATATGGCGTCGAAGACCAAGTTCCCTTGCGGTATTGAAGAAATTAACCAATCAAATCAATCGAAATTCGATAAGACGCAAAGCATCATGGTAAAAATTCCTGTCCGCCATCTTTAGCCCAATCGTCTATTCTAACGCGTTTTTATTATGTTGTGCACAAGCCTAAAGAACGATTGGTTAGCTTAGAGCTTTTCCCCCGACAGTTCCTTGGCTTTCCTTATGAACTATGGTATGACACCGGGCATGGCAAAATTACCAGGCAATATTCGAAGTAATGGAACAGGATACAGACATAATAGAATTTTTGACAAGCAGCACAGTATTGTTGCTGTCCTTTCAGACGATTAGCTTTTTAAACAGTTCTCAGTTGACGCAGTTTTCATTTTTTTAAAGATGACTAAACACATTTGAATTCTTGTATTCTTGGCTTCGGTCATCATTCCGATCCAATTTTATCATTCCTTCATCAGATCACTTGTAGAAGGACTGAAATCAACCAGACCATACCAGACCATTTCATTTCCAGAAGACGAACTGAGGAATGTCAAGAAGTTTTTCGAGATTCCTTTCCAAGAAAACACGTATTTAGTTGTCGAATATTTCGAATATGTACGATGTGCATTTTGAGAAAGCACCAGAGCAACCACAAAACGCCAAGGACGATAAAAAGCAAAATAAAAACAAATTCAGATGCTTGATATATTGTTAATGATTCGACATCTACTCCCAACTATGAACATCTACCATTACCACATTTTGATTTAACAATAGTCCAGGGGTGTACGGAAAACCAATATAAGGGTGATTGCGCATTGTAGGCAGATATCCACAATTTCTGGGAATAACGCCTGAAGTGTTTTTTCTATGCGCTGTCAAGATGAAACTCGGGATTCATAACTATTTCAGAGCTTTACTTCTGCAGATGCGAAGCTTACGTTGGAAGCGGCAATGAACAAGCTATTAGTGTGAATATTACTCTTGCTTGCTGTTATTCCATTGGTTCTCAGAGCTTAACACTTGGAAACTACAGCTTTGCTACGATTAAACAGTCGTAAATGCATAAGAAATTAAGCACCTGAAAGATCAATAACGAGGATTAGGAGACGTAAAAACCTAAGATATATGAACAATTTTATTAGAATTAATACGGTGCAGCGAACATATGTATGCTATTAACTGTGAAGTTTTTCTTAAAACTGAAATCATCTACTACCTCTGCCTATCTTATAACTCCCATTACATTATAAACAGTCCGCATTCTTTATACAACAGCGTAATCTCTAAACCTCATTCTACGTACTTGAACGATACGGAGGCTTTCTATACCATCGTTTTCTAGCATGGGCCTGTGGCCACTTTCGATTCTACTGCAGTCTATCACTCAGCAACGAGTTCGTCAAACACTTCGAACTTCTCCGCACTTCCAGGCTGTGGAGGCTTGGCCTTTGAAACCCTCGGTGATCTCTGCTGTACCCGACCACCACGTCCTCCTCGTGCCACTCCCCTTGCACCGCCTCTTGCGCTGCCCCCTCTTGGTGTACCTCTGCCCTTTGGTTTAGGGTTTTTCGCTGCCGCCGATGGTGCGTTTCTGACCGGTTTCTTGGCTGGTGGAGCTACAACTTTCTTGGGAGGTGGTGATGTTTCTTCTGGTTGTTGCTCAGGTTCGACTTTGAGATCTAAATCACCTTCTGCATCTTCAGTTGGCTGAAATATGAAATGAGATCGAAGTGAGTTCGTGGTAACCTGCTTGATTAACAATCTAAATTAATATCGCATATGAATATTTCTTGCTTCTTCATGTAAAGCTGCGCTACGCATTCGATTTTACTCAGATGGCCTACATAGGGAGCCTGAGCATTCAAAATATAAATCTAGCAGTCATNTTTGGTTTAGGGTTTTTCGCTGCCGCCGATGGTGCCTTTCTGACCGGTTTCTTGGCTGGTGGAGCTACAACTTTCTTGGGAGGTGGTGATGTTTCTTCTGGTTGTTGCTCAGGTTCGACTTTGAGATCTAAATCACCTTCTGCATCTTCAGTTGGCTGAAATATGAAATGAGATCGAAGTGAGTTCGTGGTAACCTGCTTGATTAACAATCTAAATTAATATCGCATATGAATATTTCTTGCTTCTTCATGTAAAGCTGCGCTACGCATTCGATTTTACTCAGATGGCCTACATAGGGAGCCTGAGCATTCAAAATATAAATCTAGCAGTCATGGCGACTAATAAATGATCTCAGAGAAGGATTTTTCACTTATCGAAAGTGAAGGGGAATCCAAAGTCTCATCATTGCTTTTATCAGTTTCTAACACATCATTAGGTTGGCTACTCGTACGATTCCCCCCACCCCCCACCCGGGACTCTATTTATGGACTAGTCGATGCTCCTGGGGTGGAATATAACAAGGATTAAGGTCCAACAGCTGGCCTGTTAGAGCTTCAAGGGGCTCCACAGAATGAGCGAGAAAGCAATAGGTACAGGGTCTCAATGTCCAGATACAACCATTCTTGACAGACTGGTAGCTTGATATATTCTGATATATCACGCAAGGATTTGTCAGTTCTTTCAAACTTCATCATTTGTTTTTAGCAACTTTTCAGCTCACAAACTTACAGGATCTTGACAAGTCAACACCTTCTTCAGAACGTTCTCTTGTCTCTGAAAGTAAAATAAAACCAACATCGTACGGCAATTAACTTAGAAGGATCATAACAAACCTGCGATGGTTCATACAGTTCCTCTTCCTGTTTCATTTCACCCTCTTCCATTTCTTCCACCTGTTCAACATTCTCTTCGACTTCTTGACCCTGCTCCTCCTCAGCAACGTGCTCCTCCGCAGCAACGTGTTCCTCCTCTGCCATTTGTTCCTCTTCCACAACTTCACCTTCCCCTTCACCATTAACATCTTCCTCATCATAACCTTCTTCAGCGGGCATCTCTTCCTCTTGTTGTTCCTCGTCATAAGCCCCTTCCCCTGTCTCCTCTTCTTGGTTCTCTCCAATCTCTCCTTCCTCAAGTTGTTCCTCTTGTTTCTCTTCCTCTTCCTGTTCGGCATCCTTGTCCTGCCAGGCTGCAACTTCTTTCTCAATGCGTACCTTTAAAATCGAAAAGCAATAAATCAAGCTTACTGAGCATAAACATCCCACATGCATTAAAAACTTAAACTTTTTAGCAGCAACAATGACCAGCCTTTGATATATGCAACTGTTTCATCTTTCTTTCTGCAAACCTGAACTTTAGATTTCCGTTGGCTTGACAGAAAATTCGAATATTTTAAAATATCAAATCTAGTAGCTTACAAAGGTTACAAGAAACTCAGAGAAGGATTTTTCACTTATCAAAAGTGAAGGGGAATCCAAAATCTCATCATTGTTTGATCAGTCACTTACATTTGAAATTCCGGAAATTTGATATGTGGAGAACTGTGGAAATTTTGTCAGAAAAGGATCTGTTTAACACTGAAAAAGTCATTTTGCTTCTGTTTTTACCAATCAACTAACTGCGATGGACATTCACCCTTGCTCTGCTACAATATCAATTCACTTGAAAGGAAACAAATACTTACAAATTCAGGGTCCTCCTTGTTGACGTATCGTTTCTCAATATTTTGTTGGTTTTCAGATTCTTCCTCAAAAGCTTCATAAAGAATAACTTCTTTCCCATCATGCTCTTCGAGGACCTTCGAGATGTCCTTATTCCTTTGAACTATGTTATCATGAAAATTATTATGCTCTTCCAGGTATTTCTGAAGAAGGAAATTGGCAAATTGTTGAGTGGTATGAGAAAGCCAACAAAAAACAAAACAAAAATAGAGTTAACAGCTCTTAAATCCAAATAGTTCACAAAACATATTACAATGAAATGTGGAGAGCAAACAACGTCAAAGGAAGTCCACGCTTTCTGGAAATCTGTCTACTCTCAGAGATGGATTTATCACTTATCAGTAAAGTGAAGGGGAATCCACATATCTCATCAGCGAGAATGATTTCCTCGAAAATTTCAGACCAGGATTGCATTCTGTAGTAAGAGAAACGAAGCAATTTTCGATAGTTTAAAATGCTTTGAACATCTTGTTGGAAGAAAAGTTAGAGGATCAAGTTTTATAACAAAAACCAATAGCCATCAAGTCGACTCATCTAAGATCATTAATCAACTCCTAAATTTACTATTCTTTCACAGTTTTGATTCTTTACTTATTTTCAGTCTTTGTTATTCGTCACAATCTACGAGATCATAATTCAATTATGCCTTCTACCGTGGCTGCATTCCTTGTCAGTTTTATGCACCTGCTTTTCATTACTTTTTTTCACTTATCAAATGTTCAACTGTTTTAATCTTAACAAGTTGTCTAGAGATAAAAATACAACCTACCTGATAAGCTGCAATATGTTTTGTCGTCCTGATGTGATCAACGACACTTGTTCCTGTGTGCATGAATTCACCACAAAGACAGCAATCAAACCCAGATGATACTTTTATGAACTCACAACCTGGAAAAGCAAGTAAATAACCAATTATACAATAAATAACTCACAATGAGAGAGATGTATAATAAAATGCAAGTATCCTCTTTTCATTTCTTCTCAAAAATTCACTATTCATTTAGTGGCCTACATGGAGTCGAATATAAATTCTTTGCTGATATCTCCTGTTGTTCTTTCAATACAATACAACTTCGAAAACAACAATGATTCTCAGTGAAAAAACGTTAGGGTAAGCAAACCAAAAAACGTAACAAAAGCATAACAAACTACCAACTAAAATTGTAGTAATTTAAGACATACAATTTGATGTTCATGGTTAGTTCAAGTACAAAAAACTTGTCATTCATAATTTAAATTTGTGTGCCCAACATTTTCTTGCTGGCACCCTTGCTCAGTATTTCCTGCCTCTTTGTTGAAAGATCTGCCTCTTTGTTGAAAGATCTGCCTCTTTTCTGCCTCTTGCTCAGTATTTTCTGCCTCTTTCTGAAATCCATTCTTGCTCAATCTTGAAGCTTTGAAATATATCTACTTTTAATCAAGCGTATAAACTACATTCAGAGTAGTCCTTCATTCAATCATTCACATATCTACAGGAAACAAGTCCTTACCAAAAAGTTGTTTATCACCAGCAAAATCTTTGATAGACACAACTGATTCACAGACATGTCTAATGATGACAGCATCCTCTGTCTTTACTGCTGATTTGCGAGTATCCATTCTGTATGNGCGTATAAACTACATTCAGAGTAGTCCTTCATTCAATCATTCACATATCTACAGGAAACAAGTCCTTACCAAAAAGTTGTTTATCACCAGCAAAATCTTTGATAGACACAACTGATTCACAGACATGTCTAATGATGACAGCATCCTCTGTCTTTACTGCTGATTTGCGAGTATCCATTCTGTATGTGATGTAGTTCTCTGGGTGTTTAACCTTGTGCTCTTCTTCTTCTTTTCTCTTCGCTTCCATGTAACCAATGGATTGCTTTTTCAAAATCGTTTTGGCAACTGGGTTCAGTTCCAGCCAACTCTGAAAAAGACAGATCTCAATTTTAATTATCTATATCTAGTTGAAGTAGAGTTTATTATCACACAACAACCTACTGCCATTGTACCATGGTTCTTGCACTTTTCCATGCTAGATCCAAAGCGAGCCTGGATCTTTTCAGAAGCCATGTGTTACAAATAATGTTATTCTTCTGCTAAAAAGCTTGTGCTTGCTTCTTCTTATTACAGAGAAATTTATACAGACAATCTACTGTATGAAGGCTATTTAAGAACTGTTTGATTCCTCTGGAATGGCATTTAGAAAGGAAGATAACTGATATTCAAAAGTCTTGGAAAACACTATCTAAAGAGGCACAGATGACCAATCTAATGGCCACCTTTTAAAGTTATTTTTGCTATTGGTAATCAAGGTTCAAAGATCCCCTGTTCCCTACCTAAAAATAATTAATAACAAACCTCAGGATGAAGGACAATATCCATGATATCTCTGTCAACATCATTACCAGCCTGTCTTGCCTCAATCACATTCAATGAGTGCCTCTTTCCCATGAAGTGCTGCTTGATGCTCTGAGAATGTGAAAACATTAGAACATTTTTAGGCTGAAATAGGACTTACAATTTAAGAGGATAGCCATTCTAACTGAACACAATTACAAGTCACACTACTTGGCATGTAGCTTTAAACCACAAATGCCTTTTCACAAGCATATTTGAATATCTTAAAGGGGCTCCATCTCCAA
The DNA here is from genome assembly GCA_004194415.1 of Aurelia aurita. Classification (NCBI taxonomy): domain Eukaryota; kingdom Metazoa; phylum Cnidaria; class Scyphozoa; order Semaeostomeae; family Ulmaridae; genus Aurelia; species Aurelia aurita. Next base: position 3,759,973 of record REGM01000003.1, read on the forward strand.
AGTGTAAACACCATTGTTTTAGGCACGTGAGCATTGTCTTTTGCGGTTTGTTTCGTGGCTTCACCCAAGCCACCAAAAAGTGACCATTGAAGATCCACTTATATCCGAGCAATCATAAAAGATACGACTCTTTGGTTTGTTCCAATGTGAAGTACAAGGATTTAACTTCAAAATAATGCTTTCATTTTTTAAAAATAGATCAAAGTCTGTGTGATATTGCCAATTAAAAAACTACAAAATCACCGTTTTGACCGAAATTGGGAGACGGAGCCCCTTTAATTTCAAAAACACATTCTAAAGAAGAAATTTGATGGTAAATGGTGTGGAGTAACAGAAAATATTTATGAAACAATTTTAGGATTAAGCTTTAAAGTCTTGATTCCTAAAACAAGTTACATTAAAAGATACTAGCATAGAGCCAAAATATCCATGGAAGGAATTGTATGTGTTCTGGAAATCAATATACTCTCAGAGATGGATTTATCACTTATCAATGAAGTGAAGGGGAATCCACATGTCTCATCAGTGAAAATGGTTTCCTCAAAAGTAAAAGACAGTACTATATCACATAATTTGCTAGATATAAAAACTACGACATAGATATTTTGGACGTCTAAATTTCTACAAGCACATTCAAGCATTTGAGACTGGTTAATTTCATTGTTGCAGAGAATAAAAATAATGTTACAAGAGATAGATATTCTTTTAGCTAAGTTAGCTTCATAAAATGTTGCTTTTTCGTTTGAAAACTTTAGGAAAAGCCATGTTGCACTACCAACCTTGTATTTACCAGCAAATACTTTGCACAAAGTGCAGTTGTATCTCTGGCCATCATAGTGAAATGTGGAAAGCTTGTCAACATCCTGGTCTGCGATGTTTCTGTCAATCTTTGTTCTTTTCCTCAATTCTTCAACTTTATCTAACAGATCCTGTGGAATTTCAATGCTTTCCAAATCCTCAGGGATTGCTGTCTCTTCTTCTTGTGTTATTTCATAAACATCATCTGCAGCCAAAGTAATATAAGATCAGTTTCCTGTCACTACAAATAACTTTCCTTGCATTGAGAGTGAAAAATTAATTTATAAGCAAAGGATAGGTCTTTTAGGGTTGATGTGCACACTATCTAGGGCACCCTAGTGCAAGGTAATTCTATTCTTTACCAAAGCTGGTTTAAAATTAATATGCACCCATAATAATTTGTGACAAGGAAATATTCTGTATCTTACTATCAAAATTAGAAGCTCATGTCACGATACAGAAACCAGGCCACTGTTGCAAGTTGTGAAGATCACATTTGAGTACTCAGCAGTGAAATTTTCACTTATACGTAGAAGTGAAGGGGAATCCACTAGCCTCATCATAGTACCCATTACTTGAAATAGTACGCAATGTCATTACCTTCCTCTCCCTCTGCTCGTTTTGGCTTTACTTCTCTTTCCCTGATGCCAGATGGATGCTGTGGCTTGTTTTGTTGCCTTGGCTGTTTCCACCCTTGACCCTGCGGGCTCCTATAATCTAAACAAACAGTTTCACTGTTTACAAGATGCAAATATCTCACAACAGCATAAAGTATAATGGACCAGAATATACTAAGTTTTATGCAGCTTCTAAATTTATTGCTTACAAGCTGTCTTGTCACAAAAGAACTACTCACACTTAAACAGCTTATGGTGAGTCAAAATCCCTGAACTGTAGCCAAATGCAAAGCATGGAATCTTCACTTCTTATGCAAAAGCATATTCATATTGTTTTAACAGTTATATTGTGACATTTACAGCACTTCTCTTTTAGCTTGATACTACTGTACCATTTTTTTTTATTTACAGAGAATAGTGGACTAAAAGATAATATGGTTGTCAAATGAAATGGAATATTATTGAAGAAAACCCTTGATTGAGGCATATAACCAATCGGTGATATCATTTCTCCTGACATAAAATGTGTTTTTCACTATGAAGCATCTCCCAGTTGTCAGAAAAAACTTGTAAGATTTTCAGAGACAAAAGATTTGCCCCCCAACTTACTAGGTCTGGCTTGGTCATCCTTCCTCCTTTTCGTTCCAGGGCTTTGGTCTTGCCCTTGGGGCTGATTCCTTCTCTTTTGTCCTTGGAAATTTTGTCTTTGCCTGTTTCTGTCATTTTGATAACGTCCACCACCACCACCCTGAAAAATTACAGAAAGTAAACATTATTTCTTTTTGAAGGCTATTAACAAATGGGTACCAAATAACTTTGTTTACTTCAACTTATACCCCATTCACACTGGCAAGTTACACCAGCTTAAATTAAACCAGGTTATCGAATGTTGCATTCTAATTGGTCAATCCAACAAATCGAATGCATTTGATTGGTTGAAATGTAACATNTGTCTTTGCCTGTTTCTGTCATTTTGATAACGTCCACCACCACCACCCTGAAAAATTACAGAAAGTAAACATTATTTCTTTTTGAAGGCTATTAACAAATGGGTACCAAATAACTTTGTTTACTTCAACTTAGAGCTTTTATGATATATTTTGACAGTCACAAAACAAGACTGAAGGAAAGGATGACATACCACTAAAAAGACAAATTTCACTAGATATATATCTTGATAAACGTGAGCAATTTTATCATCTTTACCAATTAATTATCATCTTTAATTAGTTATTCATCTTTCCGTCTACTATTTATCATCATATTTACTAAAGCAGTCAAGACAATTTTGTCATGATTTTGAGTTTCATTTGAACTTTGACAATTTTGTTTTTAGGTTTATCACACATGCATCTAACGTGCAGTAGCAGTCTCATCTTGCTCATTTACACATCTCAATAAAAATTGTTTACACCTTACAGATTTATAGAAAAGATATTTGAATCATTACCCTGCCCCTGTTCATTCCTGAAGGTGTTGGTAGCAAGCTTCTTGGTTTCATGTTGAACTGTTGCGCTTGTAAAGCTGCTAAAATGTTTTGCGTTTGTTGTGCCTGAATTGCAGCCACCAGCTGTTGGTTGCCAGGCATACCTCCAGGCCCTGTTTTTGAATCAAAATAGGAACATAAAATGAAAACAAGTTACAAGAAGATACATTTTACATTTTATGTTGAGACATCTTTTTCTTGTTGCTTTGAAGAAAATAAAAACCCCATAACAAATACTAGGTGAACCAAAAAGAACTTCACATTTTTGACAGACAACTGTAAGGAAGTTACAATTTCTTTGCATTTTGAAACTGGTAAAAGACCCAACAAACTTAGGAATATAGCTGGGCTGTTTGGTCTACCTCCAACACATTGAAAATGATTTTGAAAGATATTTGACCTCCTAGGCTATTGATAAAATGAAGTTCATTTTGACACACCTAATAAATAGCATAATTCCTGAGTCACAAATATTTCACTTCAATATTCAAAACTACTGAAAGAGCTCTTCAGCGCAAAAAATTAAACCATATTTGTCTGCAAAACATCCTTTGTGGCATTGATTAATAGAGATAACAGTGTGTTCACATTGGGGAATTTACCTCCAGAAGATACGAGGAGAAACAACAGGATATAACATGGCTGAAAAGTCTGTCAGCTCTTCAAAGTATAACATGCATGCTTAGCACAGTGTTTGTGTTATGTTTTGATTTGACTCCAAATGATGCAAAAATGCATAAGTTATACACATATGCTATGTGATGAGCTGATACATAACATTCTCCTAATTGAATATCCACAAAGTTTAAAATGACGCTGAGAAATTCAAATTTGAAATAAGAAGGACAGTAAGATACAAAGAAAAGCAACGGAGAAACACTCTGCAAATCCTTTTCTGCTATTTTGTCAGGAAGTAGACAATAAACATGGTATCAAAATAGTAAAAGTTACAAATTACAGTCAACATGCAAAGCAAGAACTATGCGACAGTATTGAAAAATCCACACAATATGCAAAGTAGACAACAATGTAATCAAGTGAGAATAAGAAAGGGAGGAAAGCGCACAAGTTGAGTGATAGGGCACAAGTTGAGAGAGTAGCTGAGACGATCTTTATCTTATGTATACCAATTGCATAAGATAACGAATCAAGAAGAGGAGAGTTTCAAAGCACTGAATAGAAGACGCAAGTGCAGTCAAGATTGCACTGGGATGAGAATATAAGAATGTAACCTGGTACACTTGATAATGGCTGAGCTGGGCTTGCACCCAACAGCCCTCCAGCATTTGAAGGAAGGTTTCCTCCCCTATAACCACCACCTCTTCTGTCATCTCTGCCACGATACTGTTGATCTCTGTCATAGCTTGATACATTGTGTTGACCCTATTAAAATAATCACAACGTTTAAAGCATCACCTAGTAGAGGTCTAGGGCCTCGGCGACCAGTTCTCTGAGCTGGTTGTCTTCCATATTGCTGAAGACTGTGAGGGTCTTCTCTCTTTTAAAAGATAAAAAGATTAAGATCAGCCTTCGTTTCATTTTAGTTTGTCTCTATAATAAACAGATGTTGCGGATAAGATATTATCCTAGAAGAAAGGTAATAAGTGCTTTTATTCAAAAACAATAACAGGTGCTGAATTATAACTGTTTGGCACTTTGGTGTTCAAGTAACTCTTAGCTCTGATTAATATGGTCCACAGTGTAGTTAAGAGAAGTCAGATGCTGCCTCTGATTCTTGATTGTTAAAGTCTAGGCATTTTCTAGAGGTAATACTTTCAAGCAAAACCTCTGTAGGTAGCAAAACCTCTGTAGTGTTGATAAGCCATTCTCCAAACTTCCTGAATTGCCTTTAGCNATAATAAACAGATGTTGCGGATAAGATATTATCCTAGAAGAAAGGTAATAAGTGCTTTTATTCAAAAACAATAACAGGTGCTGAATTATAACTGTTTGGCACTTTGGTGTTCAAGTAACTCTTAGCTCTGATTAATATGGTCCACAGTGTAGTTAAGAGAAGTCAGATGCTGCCTCTGATTCTTGATTGTTAAAGTCTAGGCATTTTCTAGAGGTAATACTTTCAAGCAAAACCTCTGTAGGTAGCAAAACCTCTGTAGTGTTGATAAGCCATTCTCCAAACTTCCTGAATTGCCTTTAGCACTAATAGCATGATTAACAACAATTTAAACAAGTTACACAATGCAACTTTACAACTCAATGATACGTTCTGTAAAGTTCTTTTTGAAAGAAGGGCAATTTATGAGATATGTGTCTTTCAGAATGTGAAACATAAAGTTTCATAATACATTTCAGGTTCATTTGTTAGCACTTTCTCATGTGCCAACAAATAAAAAAGGCACTGCTTGCTGCAAACAGCAATTTGACTTTAGTCATTTTGTCCATACCAAAGAACTCAATTCACGCGAGAGCCTCTTATGGCTGTATCTGAAGAAGGCCATACATTGTACATCACACTTGGACCTTTGTGGACAAAATTTAGGCATGTGAATCATCTTTCATAACTACCAGATGATATGGCTTTTAGGATCATCTTCTATGCTTTCCGGAGGATTTCAATTCTCGCTCAGCCAACGACTAGATGGCAATGTATAGTTGCATCTTGATATGGTGTCAACTTCATGTTCAAATTCGTACTTTGCACACTTATCTATCATCATGCCCTCTTATTTCCCTCCTTGCTGAACCTATTTATACTGCTCACCACCTGTGTATGGCATAGCTTTGCATGGTCAAAGAGACCAGACTTCAGGCCACAAAGCCAAATTGTTGGAAACTTCTTTTTCATAATTTACATGCAACTGTGGCAATAAGAAGAGCAATAAAATCCTGAAGCAACAAATACATTCATGAGAGCTCCTGCATCTTTGGAACAAAAGGTGTTTAGTTGCCTTTGCTTGCACAACAGCTGTCTCAAATAGAAAACTTTTGAAAGCCTTTTGGATTGGGTAGTTCTGGTGGAAAAAGGTCTGGTATTAGTCAATATCTACCCACTTTTGCAAACCAATTGGTGCCAGCACCAAGTCAACTGGCTAAATTGGAAATGGGTTCTTGTATAGAAGATAAACATATCATAATTTACATAATGTGATTGTTTGATCTGCATTTGCCAAGATGAAACCAACTTCAGCTTCAGCTAAGATCTGTGAAGTTTTGTAGGTATAATGTATTCAAGGGGAAGGGGAGAGCTGGTTGCACTGGCAAATTGCTTCCCTGGAAACCAAACCAAATCTTTTGTACACAAGGACCAAAGAATGCAATACATCTTGAGAACGTGGACGGTCAAACTCTTTGTTGGACTTTGCATCAAGGGACAATGATCAATAACAAGTCACTTGAAGACCTTAGGCCTTGCACTTTCTGATAACAGTTTCTCTAATATCTAATGGATCAAAGACACTTTTAATCATTGATGAAGGAATACACTTATCATCAAATCGCTTTGTGCTGATAAAAATTTCTGAGACAACTGTACCCTGCATGAAAATTAACTCAGTTAGCCTTGTGGTACAGCAAACGGAAATTTCTGCTGATAGATAAGAATTTCCTAACCACCTTGGACAAAATCATAATTTGGTTATAACTGGCAAGATACAATCTCAGTTTTAGTCCACCTGTCTCTGCATGCTAAGACTTCACAGCTGACAGAATAATGGAATTTAACTAGGGGTGAACGACAATTACGACAACGTTTGAGAAATGAACAAGGCTTTTGAAAACAATTGGAATTTTAGGGAAGATTTCTTGAAACAGATCTTTCTCTGTATAAATTTGTATGTAGGACAGGATCCTTACCAGGTGATATTCGCCTGGACCCATACTGGAAAACATGTATGTTGTGCAGGAGATATCCAGCATCCAGCGTGGAACAACATTGAAAACAATGGTAGAACAATATGCCTATTGTTTAGAAACAATTGACAGGTGTAAAACTCTGGTGTTGCAAAAACGAACTTCCAGGCTGGGCTTCTAACACTCCAAACTGGTTTCTTTTCCTTTTCCTGCCTGGTTGGCTTAAGGCCACAATTATTGATGGAGGAGGGTGGACGGTGGTTTCTCGTTTCCGTGTCATCCAAAAAAGAGTTCAGTTTCTAAAGGATTTGTTTGAGCTGTTGAGTTCATAGGAGAATTTTCTTGAAAGAAAGATATGGTACCATTACCATGAAGCATTTTTTGGTAAAGTGAGTTTTTGTGCATCTTTTGCTGAAAATCATTTTAACTTACATCTCCTTTTCAATTGCTAAAGAAGGCAGGCCCTGAAATGTAGGGTTACAACGTAGGGTTAAAGTGGTAGAAATTCCAGAACATTTTATGTTTGTTGAGTTGTTGTACCGACGCAGGCAGGACGACGACGTGTCATGTTCAGATTCAGCAAATTTATATGCATTTTTAGCTTGAAAGGATTCCCAAAATATTTGTCGTGTGTCCTAATCTGTTATACTTACCCCTCCTCCACTACCACCTCTATTTCTGTTGTCATAATTTCGATCTCGAGATGAGCTTCTTCCATAATGTTCATCATAAACGCCGTCACTTGCACGATACGCCGGACCACCATGGTCGTTTCTTGAACTGCTGTAGTTCGTCAGCCGGTCATATCTGTCTCCATAACCAAACTCATGGCCTTGTTGATTTCCGTGTCTTGACATGGTTGTTGATTTGCGAAGGTAGCACAACTTTAGAAGGCAACAAAGTGAAGTTCTTCTTCGGCAACTGCAAATGGCGTCTGCGAGCAAGAAAGGCTGAAAGAGTGCAGCATGTGTTGTTTATACTGTTAGGACCCAGACTCCTTGCTACTGCGTAGCTTTTCCTTCGCAGCGTCTAAAGTTTCGTTGGTTGTAGAAAAAGTGACGTACAAAGTTTTGAATTTAGCTAATCAGAAAGCCTATCTGAACTTTAGGCGTTGTAAAAGAACATAGAGCAAACGGCCAAACTTGTGGGTGTACATGGCTTAAGTCCGAGGAGAATGAGGAGGCGAGGAGGCTACTTTTTAACCCCGAGGAACCGAGGATTCGCATTTTTCGTGCGAGGGAGGAATCCCAAAAAAAAATTTAAACCTGCGAGGTGCGAGGAAAAAAATTAAAATTAAGGACTGAGAAACGAGGAGCCCATGCTTCCTTTGCATTAAACAGCGAAGACCGAGGAGGAATAANGGCTTAAGTCCGAGGAGAATGAGGAGGCGAGGAGGCTACTTTTTAACCCCGAGGAACCGAGGATTCGCATTTTTCGTGCGAGGGAGGAATCCCAAAAAAAAATTTAAACCTGCGAGGTGCGAGGAAAAAAATAAGATTAAGGACTGAGAAACGAGGAGCCCATGCTTCCTTTGCATTAAACAGCGAAGACCGAGGAGGAATAACGGTGTGAAGTCATGTCATCAGAATTTTTTATCCAGAAATCAGAAGCACCGGGAGGGGGGGTAGGGCTAATGATATTGGCAAATATCTATAAATACAAGTTTGAATATTCTTGCTGTCTTTAATTGCATTTTCCGGCGATCTGAAGGGTGCTGCCCTAAAAAATTTTCGGGGGCTTGGCCCCTAAACCCCACGTTCTATTCACTTTCGACGCTTCCACATCTCAACAACATAGATTGAGAACGGATCTGCTTTAGGCCTGTTTTTGCAGGTCTGTGTATCTTGATTTTATTAGTTTCTGCAGAGTCTAATCGTGCCTCTTTTTTGCAAAACTGAACCATTACCTCTGCTATAGTATTTGTCGTGTGACATGGCGAGCCACGTGGACGGTGTCAATAAGTTTTTCAAGTCTTACTTTTGATTGTGTTTAGACTGGTATAAAATTTGGGATAATTCTGTACTTTAATTTACTGTCGCTTTCATGGTGATTAAGGGCTCAATATGCAACACATGAATATGTGTCAGCTTATGCTGAATGATCTTTAGGGATCGTCGAACCCAAAAGAATCGGAGGAGTTAGCGGAGTTTCTATGGCCGATCTTTTTCTGGAGATTTAGGAAACGATAATCTCTACCGTTTTGCGTAGAAAACTCCGGCATAAGTGCGGGCAATATTGTCGCCACTTTGGATTATCGGTGGAAGAACTGCGACCGAAAAAGTCCACTTTACTGAGACAACCCCTTCAATACGAATACATTGCTCTGATGAAAACTTAACAAAAAAACTAAAATTGATTCCTGCGTGGCGATAGGCTCGGAGTCTGGCACTGATAGCCTTAGATTTCTAAATATCAAAAAATCTGACAGACCGCCGAAAATTCTATTACGCATTGGTGGCGTATTAGATTGTGTGGCAGGAATTTTCAGGATCTGGAGGTTGGTCGTTCGGTCCCCTGCAGAACCTCGCTTTTCTAATGATGCTAGCTTACTCGTGTTATTGTTATAACAAATTGATTTATTTTAGTTCAATCAATGAAAAGGGCGTTGGTCGCATTTATAGCCAAAGTAGAGGGCGTGGTCCGGAAAAAATTTCTGTGACTTCGCCAGACCCCGTCCTATTTTGCCCCCCCCCCCAATAAAAATTCCTGGCGGCGCCACTGCCAGAAATCCGTCCTGCGCTGCATTGCGCATTATGCTCAGTGATCAAAAGCACAGTCAATAGTCTTATTTTCAAATCTTCTCATTTTACGCCAGTGATTAGAGTGTCCTTGATTTGTTAGATTTGTTTCGTTGTGACATCGAGGTGCTAGGAGTCAACTTAGTAATTTTTGTAATGCGAGGAGGTAACAATTGGAAAAAAAACGTATTTGCGAGGAGTCCTGATGGCGTTAAATGCGAGGTGGGGAGGAGGGGTTAATTTTTTGACCCCATGTACACCCACAAACTTCTCCGAAAAATATCCGAAAGCAAATGAAGCTTGGTCCAAACTGACATCGTACAAACGCATTAGAATTGGGAAACACATTTTCTAAATCAATTCAAACGAATTGTTAGTGAGTTATCACTTCCAAATAGAATAGAATTTTTGATTCCATCCAATTTTGTCACGAATCTTCAAAATTCAAATCGGCCAAAAAAAATCTCGAAATTGAGGCAAAAATAACTTCCGATGCGTTTTTCCGTCGCATTTGAACGCATTTCTAACGACATTTTACTCATTTTACTCTAGCGTGGACCAAGCCTGCAGGATACAAATTTATCTTACAGCAAACGAGGACTAGCAGAAGAAATAGCACAAAAACTTGATAGTCAAATTGTATTCAAATTTCTTCAATATCCAATGTAAATTTTGTGCTCATACTGACATACTGACATTATTAAACCAATAGAGACGAGCATTAATTAACTCAAAGATCGACATCATACAAAAAACACATTCTATAATACAGCAGCAAGTTGAATACGCTCAAAATAAACAGTTCAACTCAAGTGAGTCACAGAAAATCTTGAAGGAAACCAAGAAATGATGATCGGGGGAACCATAGTTAAAAGTATGCAAAAATTCAAGCATTTATATAAGCTGAGCAATGAAAACAACAGCTAGCAATAGCACTTTTCATCCAATACATTTTGGACAGAAAATAAAAGTGTACCAAAGCAAAGATAAATTCTCAACGACCTAAATAGCTGAAATCACACAAACTTTTTTCTGTTGCTTACTACGATCTGGAAATCGAGCCCCTGTATTTTGCTAACAACAGGCTTGCTTTTGGGCGCGAATTTTGGCTATAGCAGGCACCATGCAATAAAGCTAGCTGCATCCTAGCACTCACAGCTAGGAATTTAACTCACTTGAGTTTTCTTAAGGCGAATAAATTAAATACAAGATCAAGATTAGTTTTTAGATCTCTTACATAACATCACTGCCATGCATCAAAGTATTACCTTTAAATAATCTCTTCGCAAAATAACCATACAATCATGGACAAAAATTTTGCTCTGAAACTTAACAAAAAACACTACGATCTCATAATACATCGGAGAAGCAAATTTATTTGGAGCACGAAATTCTGATAAGAATAAAAAGCTACAAATTGAGTGCAGTTAGCTTGCAACTTGATCAAGCTGTCCAGCTTAATATTCTTGCTTTTAAATTTCAGTTAAAAGCTGCTACAAAAACTTCAATTTGAGATCAACACAAAATTAGCATCATTTACCAGGGCAGTGTCATAGTCTGAAGGGGTCAAGGTATTCTAAGGGGGATAACTCCTGTTTCAACTTCTCGATCTGCTCTAACTCATAGTTGTGGTAATTTGTATCAAGTTTTTGTTAAAGAGTACTACAGAAGGCAATATTGAGCCCTACCAGCAGGGCTGAAATCTGCCTCGTGCTCTAAGTTATCGTCATTACACAGTCTACAAAGGCACCTTTTGAAGTGAACACCAGGACAACCATGGCTTTTATGGGATCCAAATGATAGGTCACGTTTTCTTTTTGTAATTTGTGTAAGTTCTAATTTTGTTAATTGCATACATTTTTAATGAATTTTGTAAGTTGTGGGATTTTTAAATCAAAATTGAATTGATCTGAGGTCTTCTTCACCTCCGGGCTCGAACTCGCCAGCTTCTGCACAGAAGAAAGGAGTGTGAATCACCTACCACGATCTAACAAACTGTTAGATTCCGTAATAAAACAGACTAATTTTGGTATACATTATTTAATATTTGGTATACATATACATTTGGTATACATATATTTTAAACATTCACACTTACATTGTTTTGTAAATCGAAAATTCGTTATTCGAGGATATACGGTAAAATAAATTTCAATAAATAAATGAGAAATTAGGAGCAACGTTCTTGGTTTTTATTTTACAGATGATGAAGTACCATAGTAACTTATGCATTCACAAATCAAAATGCTTCACTTGTAGCATTGGGGTCTTTTTCAATTTACTAGGGCACTCCTCCTTCTTAGTAAATATGGCAAAGTTGTGGAGTCCTAATGACAAGTACTACCTCGATGCTTCTGTTCTTGATTCCGCAGACAAGCTCTCAGAAAAATTTAGGAAAGATATTAAGAATTACACCCTATTTACACTGACACAGTTAAACCAGCTTTATTTAAACCAGGTTAAACTTCAACCAATCAAATGCATTCGATTTGTTGGATTGACCAATTAGAAGGCCCCATTCGATAACCTGGTTTAGATTAAGGCAGGTCACTCCTCCAAATATGCTCAATTCTGTCCAAAGTTCCGAAATTTGGTTTTTTAACTAAAAAGTATATTTGAACATTGAAGAACAACAGAAAACACTTTTTAGGGTGTTTTGCCAACGTTTTCTAGTAGAAAAGCCTTTGAAATTAGCAAGAGGCGGGTAAGAAATTGAGAATTCTTCTCCAAAAACCTTGAAAAAACATCAACAAAATTTGTTCCTAAATTTCGCAGCCATGCTTCTTGATTCTTGAATGCTTTATATCATTTGAAATCCCTATGCGTAAGGATTATGTAATTTAGGAAATTTATATTATTTATAAATCATATAAATAATATAAATTTCATTTATGTATATGTAGGTTTTGATTGTTTTCTGAGGCTCTCTGAGTGTTTTCTAAGGTCCTCGAACCCTGCCTATTTCACCTAGGACTCGTAGGATTCGTATGATCGACGTATGAATCTAACAGCGCTGTCAGTCAAATAGAACGAAATATCGAACAACATCACGTAAGAATTCAAGCTTCCAAGCTTTTTGAATTTATTCATTGTGATAAATAAACGAGACACTCTAATGAAGCCATTACAAAGTCGAACGGGGAGTGTCTGGTTTATTTATCGCAATGAATAAATTCAAAAAGCTTGGAAGCTGCTCAAATTATTCAAAAACTTTAGTAGAGAGATAGGCGAATGTCTAAAAGGAAGGTTGACTTTGAAGAAGCGACGAGCAAATCACAGCCGACAGAGTTTGTGGTGGTAACTACGAAATTATCAACGCAGAGGCAAGTTTCTCACAGCTTTCTTGGCCTAAATTTTTGTTTTGCTTTTAAAAACAGCATGTTCGTGTGCTTATTTCATAGGTTTAGGTCTAACTGACAATTGCTACCTATCCTTTTTCTACTCACTATCGTAAGGTAGAATAGAGGAGCAATTTTATGCAACTTTTTGCAAATTTCCTATAGATTCCTATAGAAATTTTCTGAAGATTTACCCCAAAACAAGATGGCGTCGTGTTTTCGA
>REGM01000030.1:0-40504 GCA_004194415.1 Aurelia aurita
AATGTTTTGAAATCCCCGAATCGACCCTAATAATTTCTTTTTTAGGAAATATTCATAGACATAGACTAGGCCTATCGCCTATTATGGCCTTTTCTTCAATGACAATTATTATTATTAAACTCATGTATTGATATGATATTAGTTCTTATTAGTTAGGAGGAAAAAACTTACGTAAGTGGATTCATCTTTTATCAATCAGGAACAGCTCTGACCAAATTCAAAGAGTTCAAATAATATTTCTTTAGTTGTGAGCTGATCTTCTTGCTTCCAGCATGACCAAACCAAACATCTCTTTCTTACCAAGAAGCAACAACAACAATTTGGGCTACCATTTCCTTCCAGCCTCGATTATCTTCTAAATTTCTTGTTTCCCTGTGGAAATCCGCAGCAATTCAATTCAACGATGCTCTTGAAAATAAACTTTCGTCACGACCAGAAAATGGCTGCCGCGAGAGATACCTGCCCATGCGAAGAAAAGAGTCCAAAAAAGAGTGATGCAGACGCAGAGTTGCTTCAAGAATTTGCCAGAATCGATGCAAAGGGGATAATCAAAATTGGAAACCGTAGTGAAGATTTTTCTAATTTATGCGTGACGACAAACGAGAGAAAAGAAATTCTTGTTGGGACTGAAAATGGTTCTCATCTTTTATCTGAAGATGGAAAATTGATATCCTCTTTCTTGTTAGGAAATAATGGCTGTGAAAATGAAGTACCAAGTGCTATCTTTAGCATGGAAAATGAACACATTATATATTTAGCTAGCAATAATTCGATTTTTAAGTTTGATACAAGAAGTGGTGGAAAAATTATCCATACATTTCAGGAAAATGGAGATGAGATAAATCAGTTAGTTGCTCGTAAAGATCATTTAGCTGCCTGTGATGATAGCGGAGAAGTAAAAGTATTTGACACAACTAATAATAAGGTGTTCAGAACGCTACGTAACAAACACAAAAATATCTGTTCCAGTTTGTGCTTCCGAAATGGCTTTGCAAATGAACTAGTTTCTGGTGGTCTTGACTGTCAATTGATTTTATGGAATTACTCAAAAATCAGGGCACTGCATTCAAGTAATACACAAGATATTTTCAAAGCAACTGCGGATGATTCTGGCTATTTGTTCAACCCTCCATTGATCAACTCCATTGATTGCACAAAGGATGGGACAGGTCTTGCTTGTAGCTTAGGTGTGTATTTCGAGAAAATGTTGTTTTGCCAAAATGTGCACTCTCTTTTCTTAGATCTACAAGATCTACAGTATGGTGGCAAGGGTAGCATTTGCTGGATATTTATGCTAAGACCACAAGTAACATTAATTAGAATTAATTGAAAGATTATTGAAATGAATTTGGCAAATCCCACAGTTACAAATCCCACTGCGGATGTAATTTTCAATGTTGTTCAATGTAGTTCTGAATTACTTCTTAATACATTAATTTCTTTATTTGCATAGCCTGTGGAACACACCTACTGTAATTTTTGGTGAAAATTCTGCTTTGTATGCAAGCTGTTTATTGTATACAGGACAAGTTTCTTTGGCATCACGGAAGGGCCTTGAAATTTGTACACATCAAATTAAATGAGCAGAAGATCTTTTCACAAAAAGCTTTCATTCTAAAGAGACTGATTTTAAATATAAGATCTATTGAATGTAAGCTAGTAGTAAAAAGTATAGTATTAGCCTGCATTCACCCTCAACACTTCTGCAAGGAGTGCTGAGTGAGGCTGCATGCAGGCTAGTACTGCATACCAGGCCTTTTAGTGAGAAAAGTCGCACCCGAGTTCCCAAACGCTCGCGTGATTTCGTTTGCACGAGCGATCGCTCACGTAAAGATTCACAAGCATGTTGATTCCCGGGAAAAGCAAGATACACAGAACCTCCATATATTGTTATATCAAATAGGGATGAATCATTCAAACATTCCCCATGTTAGTCGCGTTCAATTATAGTAAACGCGTACCATCGTTTTTTGTAGTGTCTTGTCTAAACCGATGCTAGGCACGTTCTTTGCTCGTTTCTTCAATCTAAACGACAATTTTATCATCTGTACTCCCATTAAGATACGGTGGAAAAATTATGGTGCTCTTATAACGAACGACTTTAAATGGAAAAACCAATGTCTGCGTTTAACGATAACGATAGTAGGAAAGGATTGATGCAAGCTGATTGATGAAATGAATCGATTGTATAAAGGCCTATAAAAAGTCAAACAAACCTGATGTTTGGTAATAATATTTGTACAATCGGTGAACTCTTTGCAGATACTTTGATTCCCCCTTGATTGTGGTTTCTTTGAGGATGAATCCTTGTCTTTTTGAGAGACTTTACACCAAGTAGAATATCTGTAAGTTTGTTCCCTTCTTTTACCATTTTAAGACTTATGGATTATGTCGAAAGTCTCTAGGATGTTAGTTCCCTTGCTGTTAGGATCAGTGCTTAAATTTCCGAACGGATCGCAACAAATTCTTAACAATCTTACTTCTCAGCTTTACTTAGCTCACTTTAGGGCTGATAATATATTTATTCCAATATCAAGTTTCTATCGAATCTTCAGTTTACTGTTTTCCAGAAGAAGATATTTGCCTGAGCTATCATCATTTCCTGTATTTTGATTAGGATTCGTTGTCTGAATGCTCCATAAATAGTCTGCGCCCAGGCTACATAATTGCCAGCTTAGGTCAAGTCCATTAATTTTATTTCCAACAAGAAAGCGGAAAATTTGTTCATTGAACAACGAGTGATCATGTTTGAGCGAGTGCCGACGCGATCGCGAGCGATCGCTCGCGTGAAACAAAAAGGCCTGGCATACTGTATATACAGTGCATTGCTTTGGTTATACTGTACATCCAAGAGGGACACATTCTTATCCATTCCTAGAAAGAAGTAGAGCTTCCTTCAAAATGAGAGGATATTTTTGGGGAATGCCATGATACTCCAACAGTTTAGCTTGATTCACTTACCCTCACTATTATTTGTTTAATATCTACGTTTATGAATTTTGGCAATGCAACTCTTCAAAACTTTTCTCAATCCTAAAATTCTGTAACATTTTTGTCTTCAATCTCAGGTAATGGCACCACCATGTTATATGAAATAACAAAGAGCAGGAAGCTCATTCCAGCTGAAATCCTGAAGCATCACTCAAGCGTTGGAGCAACTTCAACAAAATTGTTTGATTTTGAAGATAAAAACTTTCTAATATCTGGCGGAAATGACTGTAAGTTGAATGTTATACAGCTTGCTTCTGGAGCATTCCAATCAGATGACAATACAAAGGACAAAAATTTCTGCAAAAGTATTAATTTGTCTACAAAGATAAATCACTTGACATCCTACAATAATAATGATAAATTTTCTATATTAGTTTGCGATCAAACAAGTAATTTAAAGCGTTTTGAAGTAGACTTATCTGTCAGGTAGTAGCGTCAGTAAATATATTATGTGTATACTTTACTGTATACTGTATGTTTTCTTTAACTCTGTAGAACTAACTCCCAAGACACTACACTACATCCTTGCAAGTCTGTCAACTTTAATAGGATTCTTCCTCTATTCAATTTTTGCAAATCTTCCAGTTGTAAACAAGGCCACTTGCGATCTTTTGAAAATCTTCCAGCATTGGAAGCAGGAGGTTTCACAGGCTTTGCATCTCTACAGCTTTCAGCAGAGTTCGCAAGGACATGGCAAAAATCTCTTGGAAGTCTACCAAAATCAGAATGGCCAACAGAAAGCAAATTTGCTAAATTTTTTTTTTTAGAGTCTCAGATCTCCGCTTTTTTGGAAGAGTGGCCTAAAGAGACCTCAAATTCTGACTCTACCAGCTCTACTGTTTTAAGTTAGGGCTAGAGTTTGGGGATTTATTAGTTTCGATTACATTGTGCCTTAAACAGTAAGAAACTCTTTTGATATGAATCTTTTACCACAATAACCAAAAATATGTATAACTCTTGTTCTACATTTGGGAAGCGCTAAGAATCTGTAAGGGCTCAAATTAAACACTTAGAGCGAGGGGCGAGAAACCAGCGCTCCTCTGTGTCACCAAGTATTGTTATGTCAACAACTCTGTCTGTAGCTCTCGTAGCAACTACATTGTAATTCGCTCCTGCAACAACTATGAAACCAGTAAAGAAATTTTTATGGCGAAAACAATTACATGGATGTTGTCTTGAAATCTCAGAAATTTTTAGTAGTGAAGTCTGATCTAATTTTCTTATTTAATAAAACGCATATGCTCTTAATTTTTCTATCTAAACTTTACCCTGGGTGCCAACGTCCGTTAAGGAAGGGTCTAGTCCCTAAGGTATCTAAACTTGTGTCTTTTGGCAAAATGTCTTCTTATTTACAATTCATCCCTCTTATGATTATTGAACTGTCGCAAAATATTTCTCCTTTTCGTTAATTCATCTTTGTTATTCAGTGATGTACTTCCAAAAATCAACTTTTGCGTTCTTTCGATTTCCTCAGAAAGGAACTCGTCTCCATCTGTTGCTATCTTTCTCATTACCTTCACGTAATAATCACCAATTCTTTTTTTGTATGATGGTAGTTTCTGTACAGTTTGGATTGTCTCGATGATCGCTTTCTCTCGTCTGTTCAGATTCCTCATGAAATATCGTGCTATTAGATCCAATTCATCGAGGCGACCAGCCTAAAAAACAGAATATGTGAAATACAGCGTATATCAAAAAAGTCTATCGGTCGTAAAATCTAAATTTCTCTGAAACGAAGGGTCCGACATAAATGAGATCGTGATTTTCTGGAAGCCCAACTCGTGTGCTTTCATTTGATGTATAGTGTTTGCAAAATAGGTCTCTAGGGAACTTGCAAGCAAGAAAAAAGTAAGCACGAGTCAAAATGAGGTATCCCTTCTTTTTGACATTGTTCTAATTGTATCGTTTGATGTATAGCGGGCCTTTTTTGTCGCTTCATCAAAAAAACTTTCCATTGCTTAAGTCATCGGGAAGTTAGAATGCAAGTGGTAAGTCATGGTTGTGAATAAAGGCTGGTTCCCACTGCGAGACTCCGAGGTGAACTATTCGGAAGATTTCTTTCAATAGTAAGCAAACGCTGTAATTCTAGAAAGTCTAGAAATAATCAAAATATCAAAAATCCCCAAAGTAGAATTATAGCAAAGTACCTGCTGAAGTTCCCTTTGAGCCATTAAATCAAAAGGAAGATTCAATGTACATTTGCCCAATCATTTTAAAAGATTTAACGCCTATGCTTGGATACATACTGTTTTATCAAGGAAACCTCCAGTTGTTCGGCTCGTGTCACAGTTAGTATTCAGAAATTTTGTAATGTTGTGTTCACTCCAATTCTCATCAAATTTGCCAGGAAGATAAACTTCTCCATCTTTGTCGAATTTCGGGAAGAACATAAATGTAGGATACATGCCAACTTTGCTTTTCACTGCAGAATCGAATGATTTCTGACCATCCAGCATTGCTAACAAGCAGGTAGGCTCGTTCTGTTAGGAAAAAAGGGGAAAAAGTGAGTTACTACTGGATGTCCTAAAATTATGTATCGGCGTGTGTCGAACTGTACCGGGTGAGTCAGAAAAAACATGGGACGTTTAACAAACCCTATTGTGATGAAAAACAAGTCAGATCGGGAGTGTTGAAGTTTTATATTGCAGAAGAAAGATTGAATTAGTTATAGCAATTTAGTTTGTTAAAATCGGTCATTTCTTTCCTTATTTATTTGCAATTTTGCGATATAGCCATTTTGGTGAAAAGTATCGCTAGTAAAAGAACTTTCAGCTTGCTAACAATGACAATTAAATGACTAGTCCCCTGGGGATAAAACATAAGTAACATTAGTTTTTCCTTTTTTGCTCTAACATAAAGCATGGTTTGTTTCAATTTTTTGGTAGAGAAACAATATGTTTGTCATGGTTTGAAAGGTCACGCTTACATGAATATGAATCTAATTGAAGGCCTATTTAGCAATCTTGGGAAACACCATTTTACTAAAATCGCTCGTAATTCTGGAATGGAAAGACCGATTTCGACCAAACAAATTTTCATATCTAAGTTAGCCTTTCTTCTATGCAATGAACTTTAAAAAAAGGAATTTGCAAATTAAACTGTATCAAAAAAAATTGTCAAACACCCAACGTTTTTTCTGACTCACACGGTACAGTCATGAATTCTCTTCCGATTTCAATGAATGAACAATCATTTGAAGAAGAAACGCTCGATTCGAAAGATTCGGCGCCTATTTGGTGTGTGATCAAAAAGCTAACCTTGAAATTTTCCGCGACTTTAAACATGACATGAGTCAAATTTTTGCATTTGAGACACCACTCAGTGTGATAGAAAACCATGACATCTTTTGATGGGTCTTTGACGATTCTTTCAAAGTTTTCATCATTCAGGTGAATCAAGGGACGCTTTGGAAAGTCTTTCTTCATGTCGATTCTCAGCTTAGACGCAACAAGACGAGAAAGATCCGTGAAGGTGTGTTCTCCATCATATCTGTGTTGAAAACAAGAGCAGATTTTGTAAAAGTAATAGCTTGAGATTAAAGACCCTCTGCTAACTATGAGGCTTTGCGTGCTGCGCATGAGAAAATAGCACAACACTGGCCTAGCATCAGAGACTTTAAGATCATCTGAAAGTCCATTTGCAGTGCATTCTGGGACCGCAACAGCGTATAAAACCACATGGTTAGCAGTGTGTCTTTAAGCCCACTGTGTCATGAAGGTAAAATTGTGAGCCTGAGGACACCCTGTACAAAAACGCTTGCAGGAAAATACTTGTTTAAAGCCTGGTTCACATTTGGTCGTTGGAGCCCTGGAGTCGTTGCTACAAACGACCATAACAACCCAAAAGACTGAATGTGAAGGGCGAAAATAAACTCCTCAATAATCCTGACGACCCCCAACGATTGAGTTTTGCCGTTTACATTCAGTCATTTGGATCTTTTGAGTCGTTCGTTCCCGACGACTCTGACGAACCCAGCGACTGGTAGTGTAACAGGGCCTTTAGAGGGAATAGGGATAGGTATAGGTATAGGAGTGGCCTATAAATAGGCAAAAGAAAACGTCGAAACACCCATGATTAAGTTGCATCAATGTGAACAGACGTTTCCCTCCATTTTTGTACAAAGACGGAGCAATGTGAATGGGTAGCTTGGATGCTTCAAAAACGGATAATAGCAAAAACAGAGCAGTGTGAATGGGGCCTAAGCCTTAGATTAAGCCTCATTTACACCGGACCGGTACAACTTTAGAGCCGTACAAAAGTGTAACGGATCAGCCTCCCATTTACACTGTTCCTGCTAATCCGTAACACTGTTATTCCTTCTATCTGTTGAAAAATCTTCTTCTGGTGCAGTGTAAACGCTCTTGAACCGTAATAACTTTATAGCGGATCAAAACTGTACCTGTACAGTGTAAACGTGGTCTTAGTCTCAATGGGTATTTTCTCATGGAGAGGGACAAGGTACTGCTGCTGTGCTAAGACATTGAAGAANTCTTCTGGTGCAGTGTAAACGCTCTTGAACCGTAATAACTTTATAGCGGATCAAAACTGTACCTGTACAGTGTAAACGTGGTCTTAGTCTCAATGGGTATTTTCTCATGGAGAGGGACAAGGTACTGCTGCTGTGCTAAGACATTGAAGAAGATCAACAATGGGAAATTCGGGAGATGAACAATTTACACCTAAGAATAGGAAGATATTCTCTGAATATACCCAAGGCTGGGTTGAATCGTGCGTGTCCCCGTCCCCATTCTTGGGTGCCACCAGGCCCGGGGTTCCTTTTTCAACGCCATTGCTATCTCAAGAATTGAACAACAAGAAGAGATCAATTTATAATTGCAAATACACAAAACTCACCTTTCAGCAACCCTGCTACCCTTGACAAAATAGTTAATCTTGCAGTAGTCCTCAACATCGTATTTAGAAGCGAGTTTCATATCATTATAGATATTTGCTTTCGCTATTACGACATCATCTCTCTCTTGAAAATGCTCTGCAAGTCTCTCCAGGACTTGATGTGAATCTGCACAGCTTTCTTGCCATGGAGCAAAGAATAAAACTAATCCAAATTTATCTACGGAAACATTTTGCTCGAAGTTTTCAGATGAAACTACTAAAGCGAGAGTGTCTCCTGCTTTTTCGAACGACCAACAGAAATTTAGAGTGCTGAGAATCAAGACACAAAGAAATATCAAACTCATGTTGACTTGAGATCGAACAAAAATGAGATAATCATTGATAAGCGTCGATCTCTTATGTCATACCTGTTCTGGTTGGGTTGTGCTCATACGTATGTGTTTCTCTTGTTTATTGAGCGAGTTTATTTAGCTGGACGTTGCATATTCTACATTACACAGGAATCACAGCTAATCAAATAAAGCATTAAGTCCAGCTAGAAGTCGTGGCGCTTTTACCATGAAACGCGTGTAAATCAACACAGAAGCTGTAAGGTCGAGTTGAAGCTCGATGTTGAATGCATTTTGGAAAGATTTTAGTTTTGAATCCTGACAATTTTGTTGGTAAGTTTTATTTTTATCATCAATTTGCAGCACATGGTTTCATATCTTAAAGATTGGTAGAAAACTAAGCTAAGATATTGTAACAGTACTATCAATTGTTTTTGATGTGGAAAATCAAATGATGGTGTGTAAAATACCGAACATTTTCTGCTGCTTTGCCAAGAGTTCAATCAGCAGAGAACACTCCTCCTTGGAAAGGCATCTGATGTTCTGTCCGAAATAGAAATCAATACAAACGATTTATCTCAGAGTGCACTTCTAAATATTTTATTGTATGGAGACTCTAAGCTTAACTTTTAACTGCACCCAAAACAGGCGTATCATCTCATGAACTGAGCTGCATCCCTTTGTCGTTTTGTTTTCTCTGTTCTTGTTCTTGTTTTCATCGTCTTGTGTAGTCTTTGTTTTTGTTTTGTGTCTAAATGTTGGCTGCAGGGGAGATGTGCGAGTTCACACCCCATGCTGTTTCGTTCAAGTAATTTTGTAGTTTTCTTGTGTAGCAGTACTAGATTGTAGCTTTGTATTCTTGTAGTTTTGTATTTTTTGATGATGAATACATAAAGAAAAAGTTGTTTTTGATTGACAAGCCATTTCAAAGCAATCAACGATCCCAGACAGAAAATTCTCTCAAGCAAGCAACAGATCAAAACAGAAACAAACGAAGCAGCAAGAGATGCCCTGATACCAGTATGGCTAACTGTCGCATTGTGCAAGCGAAAACATTATTGTTGGGAGAAGTCATGGGTCTAACGTAGCAATTTTGATCCAGGATTTTAGGCCTGTTTGAAAGATTTTGAGATGAAGCTTGTAATGTGAGAATGACGCGACCAATTTTGACAAAATACGCTTACTTATCTAAGCTGATATGTGAGCTACACAAGCATTATCAGTTTAAAGGAATCTAATAAATGGTTTATGAGCTACTGGCTCTCAAACGTCTATACATTTTTTTGACACACCTGGTATTCGAACTGATTATGTCAATTGATCTCCGACCTCCTAGTTTCTCAATCCCCACACCTTTTCACTAATTTATGTAAATACTTTTTTCAGGTTATAAGCACTCTGAGCATGCCAGGCAGTGACTATACAGTTCTAAAGCAGCCATCATCGCTAAGAGGAAACGATGATCCAAAGCGATTCGCCCTGAGACCTGTCGCAACTGACTGCTGTTACTGCGGAGCGAAGATTACGACGAATACACAATATGTCGAAGGAGCTTTGACGTATTTGCTGGTTGCTGGTATCTGTTTTACGGGGTAAGCTAGCTTATATCAGTTCATTTTATCAGGAAAAGTCCCGGGGGGGGGTAACTTCAATAGGGAGATGACGTGGGTGTGCCATTTTGACATGTGAAATCACACCCTAAAATTTATAGATTTTCCAAAAACCATACCCTAAAATTTACAGGAGATGCAAAATGCATACCCTAAAATTTAGTATAATGGGTCAAAAAATCCAAAACTTTACCCCAAAGAATTATTTTGAACATGATACCCACAAATCATGATCATACCAAAAATGACACCCTAAAATTTATTTTCTGCCCGAAAAAAGGCACCCCAAAAAATGGCACATCCCGTACCAGTATATATGGAAGTGACCCCCGGAGGATATGTGTACCAGGTGAAAAATGAAACTTTTTTTAAAACTCATCAAAATTTGTAAATGCATTTTGTCCTTGACACAAATACGCAACAAGAAAATTTAAAGATCAGTAATATTGCCAAATTTTAATGATTATTCAAAAAAGGTACACTTTTCATTCGAAAGGTACACAACAAAAGGTACACTTAAGGTAGAAGGATAGGTTAGAAAATTTAAATTTTCACAATTTTTTGTAACTCTCGACAATATAAGTTTAATGTCCCTGCTTTCATGTGTGCTAATTAGTTTTTTGAAAATTCCTTCAGAAATTCTAAAAACAGGCATCAATTCTACCCTACTCCCAGTCTAAATGACGTTTCCATGGCAACGGAACTGTAACAAACAAAATTTTTGAGAAAAAAACTCTAGTTTTTAGGTCGTAACTCCCCACTTCTCTGTCCATTCCTTTTTCAAAGGCTCTGGCATGAAACCGAGGCCACTTGCTAGTGCTAGGCAACCGAATTTTGACAGTATTTCGAAGGTTTCACGTTGCCAAAATGCCTTCCAAGGAAAAACGAAAGTTTCGTAGCATCAGAAGGAAGAAAAGGAAGTTTACTGGAAATAGGTTTGTGAAGGTGATGGTAGAGAACGAAGAAACATTACAAGCAGAAGCAAGAGCGGCTGACAGTGCCAGCAGTGTTGAAGAGAGCCTTGGCTTNCTTAAATCAATTTGGTCTTTGACACACTTGTGCATAGAGGAATTGTTAATGAACGCAAGTCAACCATCATGCTTTGAGAGTTTGTCTTCGCCAATATCCATGGAAAGAAGTGACCAATTTCTATAGCAAACTAAATTTCGATTTATTGCGTTATCAAAGTTTAACAAACACAATCTGCCAATCTTGCCAATCAGAGATGATCTTTGCCAAAATATGGGTTGAAAAACGGCCTAAATTTTTTCTGATTCAAGTAGTAGTTGAGAAGAGATACTTTTTGCTAACTTTTTATTGGACTTTTTTGTAACATGGCCAGTGCAGAACGGGACGGGGCAACTACATTTTTGCTCATACAGAACGGTGCTGTCCCTTTTTATCACAAGAATATGTACGGGGTAGTAACTTTTTATGAGTTAAAAATGAAATTTGAAAAGTAAACTTGTTAATTTTGCTGAAAAAATGTAAATAACATACAACATGAGAAGTACTTAAAGAGATGTGTTTAAAATGATGTAAAATTTCCACAAAGTCCATCCTTTCCAAATCCAAGAACAACTCATCAGTCGTTTGTATCTGAAATCTTCAAAGTCAATACTGTATCTCTCGTTGGCAAAAACTTGTAATATAAGTACACGTTATTTGGACATCAAAAACCAGAATAGATTTTGTCATTATCATTAGCTTATTCATCTGTAGTATAACAACTAAAATTTAGAAG
This sequence comes from Aurelia aurita, assembly GCA_004194415.1. Classification (NCBI taxonomy): domain Eukaryota; kingdom Metazoa; phylum Cnidaria; class Scyphozoa; order Semaeostomeae; family Ulmaridae; genus Aurelia; species Aurelia aurita. The sequence continues at coordinate 11,529 of REGM01000030.1, forward strand.
TACGAGGCAGATCCTTTCTTTCAGGAAAGGGTGTCAGGGCAGTTAGTTTTTTTAAAATATTTTCAATAGGCTGAGCAGATTTTTTGCATAATTTCTTTTCTTCCCCAGCCATGTAATAAAATAAATTTTGCGTTGTCCCTAATACAAATTTTTTCGTCTACTAGGCTCGTTTGTGGTTGCTGTTTGTTGCCTTTCTATTGGAATGGATGCAAAGATATCATTCACTCTTGCCCAGTTTGCGGAGCAGCTCTTGGATATTACAACAGACTCTGTCCACCTTCACTTAGCTAGCATTTTAAAGACCAGTTGCTGGGGGAGGGGGTATCTTAGTATGTTAGTGGTACAGGAACGTGTCATTCTTATGGGAAGCGGAGAGTAGGGCTACAATCCTGGACAAATACATTGGAACAACGTAAACTTTTACAATTTCAAATGCACAACCCCCTCATCCCCGATATAATGTTGCTTGGATCTATTTAAGCCTCGAGATCCCATCCAACATGGTTTTGGAGGTGAAAGGGGGGTGATGAAAATGTAGAAATGAGAAGAATTGAGATAAGGCACGGGTCACTAATTCTTACAGGGGACGGTGTTGGATTTGTTTATATATATTTTTGGTCACGCCTTCATTGACTTCGCACACTTCATGGAGAAAGAGAGAATACATATCAACGAGCGGAGAGAACACATATCAAGTCATAGATCAAGCACGAAGAAAACGAACGTTGAACGTCGAACATTTGGACATTATCAGTTTATATTTTCATTGGAATATCATCTCTTGGAAGTTTTTGAATGAAAGAAATATGTTCCAGATTGATATGTTTTCATTTATTTGTTCCTTGTCTCATATTTATAAAGAACACAGGTCCTTCTGTGTGTCTTAGACAATTTTATGAGATGCTCAGTCATCTATCTAACAGAGGGGGTGGAAGAAATTTTCAAATATTTGATGGAATTTTCGTCTCCCCTCTCTCGTTTACCTGAAAATTTTGGTCCCACCTCCAACATTGCAGAAAATATTTTCAACACCCTTCCCAATATCAGTATATACGGTAAAAGTGGCACTGTATTTTGATGATTTCCATTGCATGAAGATTTACATCGTCACAGCTGTTAGTACGAGAGTAAAAAAACCCATTTCATATGAGTTGAGAAAAGAGCACAGAACGGCTGCACAGTGATCCAGCAAGTGAAATAAATGCCGATAAATGAAAGTTCTCCAAATTAATCAAGCTATAACTCATTTGAAAGAACAATGATTGGCAATAGAAATAAAAAAGAATAATTAAAATCGGAGATATGAGAGCCAAGAAAAAGATTAGTGAAGTTTCATGATATCAGAAGTTTACAAATTTCGTATCGAAATGACAGTGAACACTCAATTGAGGCTAACTTCAAAATTCAATTTCTCCGCTCACACAATTCCGATTCTTGAAATTCTTTTTTATTTTGGTTGCATACATCTCAACATAATTTGTCATTCATGTCATCGAAAAAGAGTCGGAAAAATTCACGGATTTCGCGAATTACTACATAGTATTATATTTGAGGATGAAAACCGAAATTTAAGTAAAAAACTGTTGAAAATCTAACAGACACGGGGTCAAACGGTGTCTTAGTAAAAAATATTATAATTAACTAGAACATGTCTCGAGTGCGTGTGCTAAATATTTTGTTCAGGAATCTTCTGCAAAAAATTTTATGGCCGTTTTAGAATATGTTTCATTTTTTTGAAAACGATATGTGATCGTCTCTGAAACCATTATTGTTTTATGTTGGCTGAATTATTATTATCAACTATGCCCTAAATTCATTCAAATTAAAGAAAGTCAATCAACTGAATTTTAGATNAAGTTCTCCAAATTAATCAAGCTATAACTCATTTGAAAGAACAATGATTGGCAATAGAAATAAAAAAGAATAATTAAAATCGGAGATATGAGAGCCAAGAAAAAGATTAGTGAAGTTTCATGATATCAGAAGTTTACAAATTTCGTATCGAAATGACAGTGAACACTCAATTGAGGCTAACTTCAAAATTCAATTTCTCCGCTCACACAATTCCGATTCTTGAAATTCTTTTTTATTTTGGTTGCATACATCTCAACATAATTTGTCATTCATGTCATCGAAAAAGAGTCGGAAAAATTCACGGATTTCGTGAATTACTACATAGTATTATATTTGAGGATAAAAACCGAAATTTAAGTAAAAAACTGTTGAAAATCTAACAGACACGGGGTCAAACGGTGTCTTAGTAAAAAATATTATAATTAACTAGAACATGTCTCGAGTGCGTGTGCTAAATATTTTGTTCAGGAATCTTCTGCAAAAAATTGTATGGCCGTTTTAGAATATGTTGTCATTTTCTTGAAAACGATATGTGATCGTCTCTGAAACCATTATTGTTTTATGTTGGCTGAATTATTATTATCAATTATGCCCTAAACTCATTCAAATTAAGGAAAAGTCAATCAACTGAATTTCGGGGGCGTCGCCAGCCTTAAAAAATTGGCGTGGACTGAGTAAGGAATTATGTCATGAAAGGTATGCCCAGCCGTTTTTACACCGTTTTTACTTATGAATAAATACTACCCTCAGAAAAACTGGGTCCACCCCCTGGTGACGCCCTTGTTGCGATTCGCAAATGAAAGCGAGAATCTCTCCAAAGTCTGCCAAACCTTCTGCCTTTTGGAGCCGAAGGCCCAGAAGTCCTTCCAAATCTACCAAACCTAACGTTTTGGGAATTTCGGAGCCAATCAATCAAACACAAAGTCAGAATCTACCAAGTCTACGGTTTTCAGAATTGGTACCAATCAAACACACCCTTGGTATTGTGTTTGTAAGCTGAAGGGATTTTGTGTGTAAACAAAGATTATCTTTGGTGTAAAGAATTATAAAATGAACACGAAAATGAAAAACGATTTACTGTTCTGAAGAATCGATTTCACACCTTTGAGTGTACTCAAGGGACTCAATCAAATCAAAATAAACATAGCGAGCAAACATTGTTTGCACTGCAGCAGGTGTGAAATCTATTCTTCAGAACCGACAATCGCTTTGTCTTATCGGCGACTAATCGGCGGCCAGATTCGTAGTCCATACAACTGTGTTTGTTTATCTAAGGTATCCTTCTGCGACAATATAATAAATAAATGATCAAATTACCATAAATAGCATAGATGCATAAAGCAAAAGGTTTCCTTTGCGCTTTTACGTAGGCGCACAAAGAAAACATCGCAGCGACGGTGCTCCTAGGCCAGGGTAGAAAGACACTGTAGATAAACACAGTTTCGTGAATTTAATCGGTACCTTGTACGAACTACATTATTGTGTTTTAGAACCCATGGTTTGTTTTGGCTTTTATGCAATGTGATTGGGTCAATTTGAGAGGCGTGTGTACTTTGTCAGTCAATCAAGACTTTGTGCCTATGCTGCCATAGGCACTTCCGTTTTGAATACGCATTTCTCTATGCTAATTTATGCATGAAATTCAAGCGGCTTCCCAGGCACAAATCTTCGAAGGATCGCTACGCATGCGTTTGTCAATCTGAATACAATCACATACTCTGAATGTCATGGCTCTGAAGACAAACAAATGTCATCTTCCTAGAGAACTAAAGATACTTCGGAAATTTGTCTTGAAGATCAAATCCATTGCTCCCCATTACTAACACAATGGAACATTTTTTCGTCAGATACTGTTCACAGTATGAAGCATATGACTAGAGTAGTCGTACTCCACAAGCCCTGCAAAGTTTGCTCATCGAATTGAATTGGTGTTGTTTATCGCTTTAGTGAGTGCCTTGTTATCCCAGGCCAATGGTTCCAAAACCGGACAAAAATCGCAGTTTTCAGAACATATAATATATCCCAATCACAAAATAGGATTCGAGTAACTTAGCTCTAATTGGCTAATCCTTCTTTGAATTTTACTTCCCGGCAAAAGCATGCAAAAGCAAACAAAGACGAATCCGAATAAAACGGCTTAGATGGCTGAAAAGAGCAGAATCTCAAGAGATGCAAGCGAATTTACGAGATCTTTTGCACTCCAAGCAAACAGCTTTTTGCAATTATGGCCCAACGAAGCATGATCTTTCATGGGATTATCTTTGTTGAAATATCATAGAAATCGCTACAAACACGATATAACGATAAGAATTTCAGCGACTATGCACATTGCCCTAAGCAATAACCCAGACCTTTCGATATCGATTCTAATTTGTTACTTCGCTTCTACTTCTACTTTGTTATCAACACATTCTTCTATTTGATCTCAAAATCGCAGATAATTTTCAGCGACTTCTGGCAGAGATATCATCTGGGCCTAAGCTTCTCCTCGATTGAAATCCAAGTTAAAAGTTAAAACTCTTGAGCTAAATGATTCACGTTGTGATTTACTTCGTTTGCGATTTAAACCGCAGCTAATTTGTAAAGAAACGACCAGTCTTGGGTAAGTTGCAGAAATTTTCTTCGTTCCAAATTTTTTTATCTGCACGCATTCTCCGCTTCAAACGACGGCAATTTTTTCAGTACAAAAGACTCACATCACAGAACCACAGAACATCTCCGATATGATAAAGCAATTCGATGCACTTGATGCACTCATGAATATTTTTCACATATCTGATTCCACTCAATTGATGCAATTAAACAAAAAGAAAAAACATTGCATCTTTAGTGCAGCTAAAAATTCGTTATTTGCCAAAAATCAATTTCCTCGAATTGCTCAAAAACAGTCGAAAATGTGCATTCAATCTTATACGGTTTTTGTCCCTGGTATTGATTGGAGGGAATATTTTAATTTTCAATGTTTCCATGTCATTAGAAAGCAATACGCAGTGGCAGAAACGCAGAAAACAGTTTCTTATTAAGAAAACAGTTTTCTGGCCCTGGGTATTGCTTTCTAACTACTTACCATTCTAATACCGGGTGTCCCAAAAAAGTATTCCTTTTTGAAAAATCACCAAAATTTGATTACATGGCCGATCTTTAATTTTCTTTCTTTGGGACGTAGATCAAAGACCAAATTATTTTCCCAGCTATAGCTGATCTTGTGATTGATTTTAAAATGAGCATTTTTAGCCCTGTTTAGGGCTGCTTGGTTTTGAAGCATACTGAAAATGAGCACTGAAGTGATGCTTACCAGATTAATTTCTTTGTATATAGTCAGCTTTTAGTTTGGTCATAAATGACTGAAAGAAACACAAACTATCATCTCATTTTAGACTTGAATGATAATGAAAACTTTCAAAGTAATAGCTCTTTAGCAAGATTTACGATGTTCGTTAAAGAGTATAGCTCAGAATTCAACCAGTCATCTTATACCTTTTACATAATGAAAGCAAAAATTTTATCATCTTTAAATATATTTGAATCATTGACAAAGGAGACCAAAAAGAAAGTTTTATGATAGGTTTGATAATCGATTTTTGGTGATTTTTTAAACGGGAGTACTTTTCTTGTGACACCAGGTAGTTGGAAAGCGAATTAAAACAGTGCCATCCAAGGCTGTTTTTAGCCAATGCCCATTAAAGCCAATTTTTGGGAAATTCTGTACTTGAGAGCAAAATCATACATTATAAGTCATAGAAAAATTTCCAGAATTAAGTCAAAGTTTGGCAGCGGAGTTGGTATTTTTTCAATCGATTTCATTGTTTTCACAGGATAATTTGCCAAACAGTTGGTCCATCTTTTAGCCCACCCAGTACGTCATAATTCTTGCACTGAAGAATAAGAAACAAATAAAGAAACTTTAAGAACTAGAAATAGAAAATTTCATGCAACATTAAGAAACTTTTGTGTACAAAAATTGTTCGGGAGGCAGTTTGTGATGATACCGACTCCTGAAATATGACACATGATTGGATTCTTTCAAGTATGACATGTTTGAACCCTGAATAAATCCAAATTAAAATGGCGGCCTAGATGGAGGTAGAGAAACGGTGGCTGGCGGAAAGATTCTACACATGCTTCTCGTTAACTAACCAAGGTAACCTTTTTATACATATACAGACATTTCAAATGGTTTAATTTAATTTTTGCGATTTTTTTGCAAATTATTTAAGGCTGGTATTGTGATTAATCTTGGTTTTAAACACGATCCCTTCGAGATTTTGGTCTCCATTTGTAAGCAGAGAAAGTCGTGAAACTATCGTTCCCCCACTGCTGATTACCTCGATAAATGATTTTATTATAAGCTATACATAGATGTTAACGATTCATCCTTTTAGCAGGCCTCTTCAATCGTAGTTTATAAATCCTTGCTCTTTCCAAGCCAGCGTGATTGTGTTTTTGAACTGCATGGTCATGGGCCTATCTATGTTAAGATTTTTGAAAACCTTTTCGTCAAAGCCTCTGGCGCTCCTTTGTGGATAAATTCTGCGTCGTCGTGTCTCACTTCGAATAAATTTGCTTCAGCCTTCCCCAACATGACCGTTGATTACACCTAAAAGTTCCCATGTTCTCTCTGTAGGAATTTCAGAAAGCAATGGCGTCCGAGGAGATCGAAGAGGAATCGTTCACCCGTGAGGAGGCAAAGCGAATTTTGCGGAGGCTAGGTGAGGGCGCCGCCATGTTTGAGATCGTTGACTTTCTTGTTTGAGATCGTTGACTTTCTTTTGTATATCCTCTCTCTGTGTTACTTGCCAATGCAAAATTATGCTAGATTTTTCAGTGCAATGTTACATTTGGCCTATCCAAACTGTTTTTGCTTATTTGGGGCAGTTTGCCTGGTATTTCAACTGGAGATATGGCTGAGGTTTGAAGCCAATTTCTCAGAAAGTTAGATATGTCAACTTGGCTCGTGAGAAGTAGAAGCCATCTTCAAAAGTGACATTTGCAGATTTCCTCTTTGGCAATGCCAATGCTTCCTATCAACAGCATATGGTCATTGACCAGTGATAAACAAATGGTTAACATCTAGAATTGAAATATGCACAGGTTATAGTCGCAAAGATTTAGGAACTCATCCAGCCAGACTGCTTTCCCTATGATTTTTGCATGCCACAGATGCCCACTCGCTTTTTAATGGTACAGCAGATATCCGTTATCTTAAACTTTCGGGGGAAATTGAAATCTGTTCAAGAAGTTGATCAAGATAACAGCCAGTATTTCATAAGAAACCCTTACCAGGGGAAATTAAAATCCCCTTGAAGTAGCGAATATTCAAGATAACAGGCAATTGAGATAGTGAATTTAAACAGTTATATATATACAGAAGTTTCAAGCTAATTTTGTTCCATAGTTTAGGATCTTTGTTGGAAACTATAGAGCACAGCCAAATTTGGTTTGATAGCAGCTTTTATAACTGTTTAGTGCCAAAAATCTGTGGTGGAACCAGCCTTGAATCAAATGTGGTCTGGTCATCCAAGCCTGAGCAGGGAAGCATAGGCGTTGAATCTTTGCATAACTTTAAAATCAATCGTGTAAAATATCATTGCCCATTGCTTTCAAATAAACTTCTCGCAGGGAACTTTGGGTAATTTGCCATAATCCCAGAGAGAGCATTTTTGAAATCATCATTTTTTTCAGAATTGTAGCGTTTTTTCATCAAATTGCTAAATCTTAAACCACAAAGGCTACAGACATTTGCTTGCTACCATCTTGTATGTAAACCTTAAAAAACTGAGGTTTTCTTGTATTGATGATATTGATTTTCCTCAATCAGTTTAGAATTTTTCATGCTTTTTAATGTTTGTCAAAACTTTAGATACCTTTTCTCACAAATCCTTTCATAAAACATAAAAACCCTGTAATTCCAAATATAACGATGATATCAAAAATGCTCTCTCTGGAATTATGGCAAATTACCTAAAGTATCCTTGGAGCAATTCATTTGAAAGAATGGGGCAATAACGTTTTACACGTTTAATTTAAAGTTTGACAAAGATTCAACGCCTATGTTCAGCAGGGATGAATATATTCTTCCATTTTTGTTGACAAGACATTAATACTGTACGTTACACCTCATGAGACTCAGAAAAGGGGTTAAAGAGAAGAAGGGGAGGGGATGAAACTTGGAAAAGAAGGGAAAGACGAAGAATATAAAATATTGGTAGGAAAATGAGGTTTATTTATAATTCAGCAGCTGAAAGCTTTACTTTCACCATAAAGGAGTTGTTGGGAACCAATATTTCACGCATTTGATTTATGTGTAGAGTACGGTCATGGGGATGAGCGCAGTTTTCTTTGATTTTAATTAATTGTAGTTTTGTATAACATCATCATCATCATCATTTTCATTTGTACACAAATATTTACCTAAAAGCATAAAGCTGTTGTATGCGCCCTAGAAACAGCAAAGCGTATCTACAGTAGTTCAGGGTGCTAACATGGAAAATAAAGGGATTTGATGACTGAGGCTCTCATGGCGTCAGAAGACAACTGATAAAAGCAAGGTTAGGAATGTATTTATACCGGGTGAGTCAGAAAAAACAATCCCAGTTTGAAAGGCTACTTCTCCCTGGATATCAAGGCAATAATATTGGTAAATATATTGTTTAATAGTGGACATGTTCAAATAAATTCTAAGTTTTACCTGACTGAAATCGGCCACTCCGTTCTGAAATTATGAGTGATTTTCTCAAGAAATCCGCCCCTCCAGGAAACCTTCAAAAACGGCATAAAATCACGACCAAATTTCCGTCATATTTCTGCCTTAATAGCAATGACTTGTACATGCTTTAGCGTGTTTTATCCCTTCGGGAGGGTGAAAGTGCCATCCCTGGGAACATAACAACATTATTCTCCGAGATTTTATCCTCCCAAAAGGATAACGTGGAAGTTATTGCTGTAAGGCAGTAATATTTGGAAAATTTGCTCGTGATTTTAGGCCTATTTTGTAGGTTTCTTAAAGGGGCTTTCTCCAGAAAATCACTCATAATTTCAGAACGGATTAGCCGATTTCAGTCAGGTCAATTTTAAATAATATTTGAACATGTCAACCATTAAATAATTTATTTGTCAATAGTATCATTTTGATATCCAGGGAGCAGTGGTCTTTCAAACGGGGATTGTTTTTCTGACTCACCCGGTAGTGACAGTAAGGCTGGAACTGATAGCCGTATGTATTGAGGGAGCATAAACTGATAGGAAAAGAATCAAGGTCTGATAACCATCCTTTCGCAGATCTGTGATTAAACGCTTTGCTTTGCTAATCACAGAACCCTAAAATTGAGCTATTCTAATAAGCTATTCAACTAATTTGCACAATTGCCATGCGCAATTTCATTTTTGTCACAATCATTACAGGGGAGGATTTTTTGTTTGTTCTTGCTGAATAATTTCAAGGGTATGAAGTAAAAATCTGAAAGCTTGGAAGAATATTTACCTCTATGTTCAAGGAAAATAGCTCTTGCTCCTCTCCAGGTACAGCAACTCTCAGTTTCTGAGCTCTTCTGGACTCTTCAGAATTGGAAACTGTTCACCCTAAAATCTGTATCTCCTATCTTTATTCTTTTTGAATGGACTCTCCTAGAACCTTTCCTGTCATTTACTTCTCCTCAATTGAAAATCTTAAGGCCTCTTGTAAGAAATATTAGTGGCCATGCTGCATACAGTAGGATGATTTGTTTGATTGCACACATATTTCTAAAATTCATGATCACATTAAAGCCTGTTTCAAAAGTTCAGGCACTTGGCCTATTATTTGTACTCGCTTGCTATTATGAAGCAAATCTATCAACAATTAGGCATCAATTGAAAGACTTTAAGAAAGTTTTCCTATGGGAATTCTAGCTACTTTTTTGTTTCAAATTGTGGAGACATCAATTTTATTCCATCTGAAAGCCTGTTTCTTCCTTATTTCAGTTCAGAAGACTGCTTGTTTGTTCATATCATTTGTACTTTTAACGTTTTAAGTTATATCATACAGACAGATCTGGTGAGGATGACAATAGGGTTTCAGTGTTGGTGTACATATAAATTTAGGAACATTCTTGAAAAATAGAACTGCCCAAGATATTGATTGTGAACAAATGTCTCATGTAAATGTTGAGCTACTCTTGACCTGACAACCAACATGATGCAACTGAACAGCATAGAAGCTGGCAGCTGTTTTGTGACTTAACTAAATCTAAGTTTCAGACCTACTGCAAAGAGAATTTTAATTTTAATCACTACAAGGTGAAGCCCGAACAGTGCAGGAAAAAAATTCGGGCATCCTGCGAAGCTGCATCAATGTTTAAAATTTCCTGCCTACGTCGCTGGTGTGGATGTGCCAGCAGTTATTTCCCTTCCCCTCTCATCTGACTCCAATTCACTGACATTTCTTTCCAGTGCTTCTGTTAGAAACTCCTTTCCTTTCTTTACTTCCCTCTCTCCCCCTCCCTCCTTTCTCTAATTTTCCTAGTAATACGAAAGTTTTATTTCCTTTTAAAATTGAACCTTCCTGCAAAATTTCTTCGCGACTTCGCGCATGTTTTTCCAGCACTGAGCCCGAAAGTACTTTGCCTCTTCCCAATTACTCACAATACAAATCACAAAATCATCCTACTGTTCCCATATTTGGGTTGGTTATGACCTTATGCTTGATTGGCAAGATCCAATCAAAAGCCACTTGTCTCATCGGTGAAAAAACCACACAAAATACCTAGATTCTCTTACCCACAGGTGTTGTGTCTCATCCCTCTGCCTTTTCTATCGCTTCTACCATGGACGTTGCCCTCAGATGCTCAGAAGCATGATATGCCTAAGCCTCTGAGAGCAAATCGTTCCACCAGATGTTCCCTGACAAACCATCCTTACTCTGTAGCCACAACAAAAACTTGCACTGTCTTAACCTCAAGCTCCTTCATCCCTAGAACTTCTCTCCTCTGGAACAGCCTCCCATGTTCAGTCTCCCCTCCTTCTTATAACTTGCAAGCCTTTAAAAGATCTCTTAATCGTTGCAACCTCTCTCTGTGCTAAATTTTCTCTTCTTCCAGTGACTAGGGTAAAGTAAAGTAAAGTAATTGTTTTTATATAGCGCCTTTACTATAATTCAATATTCAAAGGCGCTTTACAATTTTTACCCCCTCAGCTCAGGCATTTTTTTTCTCCCTTGGGGACTATTTTTTACACAGCCTTACAGTTGGCGCTTCTGATGTTTTTATTAATTGCCTTCATCACTGAGGTACCAATTTTACACCTTGGTGAGGTGTTGTACCTACGATACCGGGTGTTTCCAGGAGGTCACCCATCCTGGTAATGACCTGGCCCAGCCATGCTTAACTTCGGTGATCTAATGGGAACCAGTAATTTCTTGCTTAGGGTAGCAAGCAAGCAAGCAACATTTATTTATTAACGCAGGCTGGGTATATAGCAGCTATACAGCTGATGTGGGCCTGCAGGACTACGGCTTGTGCCCTCAGGGTTACCTCTGAGTACTCATTTACCGACCTTGGAAGGATGGACAGCTGAGTTGGCTGTTGGCTTGTGGTTCTGTAGCTCCGACGACGGGATTCGAACTCACGCGGGTAGAGCCCACAATATTCGAAACACTGCACCTTAACCACTTGGCCACACCACCGGTACTTGTACAATAGGTGGCAGCACCTCTCCTAGTGAAAATGCACTAAAAAACTACATTAAACACATACAGTGAAATACAACCAAATGCACACGATTTAGTTAACAAATGAAAAGCCCAAATACAGTATTATTAATTCCAGCAAGTGAGAAAAGCCTCCTATAACATATGTATTTTTTTAGAAATCCTGTGTTTAGGTTAAGGAACAGCTGCTTCTGATTTGTCAACTAAAAGCTTTTCTGAAGAAGCTAGAGCATAATTGACTTTTTTGGGATTGTTGTTTTGGGTATTGAAGAAAGGGGAATGCAAACTCAGGCAACAAGTCTATGCACTATGTAAACATTTTCCAGACAACTTGTAATGCAAAATTGTTTTGGTAACTATTGAAGGATGTAAAGTATGTCATTGTTAGAACTTGCTATGCAAAGTCTTTTGAATGTTATTCCTCAAAATGGGTTTAAATACAAAGATTTGAAATCATAGTTTTCAATTTTTTCATATGTCTCGTTACAAAATTTAGAAAATTTTATTTGTGAAAGATTCTGAAAAGACAGTCAATAAACAAGAAATTCTGTGTACTGTGTGTCTGTATATTCTCACAACTGTAATTTTACTACAAATTGGTTACACTTGGTTTCCTATGCCACTTGAATGATTTACCATAAGAAATCTGTGTATCACCTTTTTTCTCGCATTTTTCTCTCCAAGATTAAGGGTGCTGCTTGTATGCAGGGTGGCTTATAGGCAACTTTTACTGTATTTAGGAATATTTTAGTGAGATTTGTGTTTGAAAAAAGCACCTTCAACAGCCAAACAATTAATTAGGAAATTTTTTGCAGAACTGGAAGCTTACTCTTCAGTCATAACTGCCTTCAGAGCACAAGGAGATTTGAACAGGTTTGTACATCTTGCAAGTTATTAATTGTTAAATTTACTGCATGAATAGAAAAGATACAGCTAAGATCCCATTCACACTGACACAGTTAAATCAGCTATATCTAAACCAGGTTGAATTTCAACCAATCAAATGCATTCGATTTGTTGGATTGACCAATAGACGATTACGGAAAAGATGGCGTTGGGGGGCATTTGACCAAGATGCATAGCATTCTATAATGGAATCAACAGTGATTCTGTAGAATTTAATCACTAAGCGCAATGCATCTCGGTCAAATGCCCCCCGCGCCATCTTTTCCGTAATCGTCTATTAGAAGGCCCCATTCGATAACCTGGTTTAGTTTAAGCTGGTTTAACTTGCAAGTGTGAATGGGGTATAAGATCCCATTGAAAATCTGTTGAGTTCTTAAATAGATACAAAATTGAAATTCTATGGCAGCTAATCAGCTTTGTGAATAGTTTTGAGTCACAAACTGCAGAAATGTATGTCAAGATATAAGTTGGATCAAATCATAAAGATTCGACTACATACAATCAACAACAACTAATACAAAACAAAATACAACAATATAATAGCAGTACAACGAAGAAAGAATACGAATCTAGTAAGTAGGGGAATTCTTAAAGGAGGAGCTCTCTCAGTAGCTAAACTAATCGAGGAGAGAGCGCCCTCCCCCTGTTGTCATGCTTAAAATATTCTAAAAATGCTAAATTCATTAAATGCTAAATTTTGGCTGGACAGAATTTTTTTAAATTGCAGATGTGTAAACGTGGCAATGAATTGTGGAGGCGAATTTTCAAAGTGCTCCCATACTTTATCAACCTCTGGCAAAATGATCTGATTGCTATACTCAGAAGCAGTGATAATCAATGTATTCTACAGACAGAAATCAGATCATGTCTCAGTTTTGTATATATCTTAGGGTCAACTTTAAAAAGTCAACTCATATTTGCCTGGCTAAGCCAAATAATTGTATATCTATTATTCCCACAGGGAAAAGAAACAGGCTCTGTCGGAGTTGGCCACACATCTGAGGTATGGATTTCTTGGCTTGTTTTGCTTTCTATTTAGAATTTCATTTTGTGGGTCATAAATGAATACACTACTTCACAATTAAGTGGCTTCGTTTAAAATTTTGAATCCGGAATCAGATTTAGCACCCAAACTTTAGTCCAGCCACGTGTTTTCAAACTGCTAGTGCTTGTGACTTTATTCAGTTCAGTTCAGTTCATTTCATTTTAAAATTCCAACATACAAATCTTTCTAACAAAACAACAACAGGAAACAGGTTACATATAATATAAATTTACACAGCAAAATCGGTAGAAGACAAGGACAAAAATATACATATATGAAGGTACACAACTAACAGATTCTAGATTTGCATGAAAGAATTTCTTAAAGGAGGAGCTCTCGCAGTAGATAAACTAATCGAGGAGAGAGCACCCCCTGTAATAAAAACCTAATTATTTTAGTGATCACACCACAGGCTGCTCAGCATGAAGCCCCAGGACCAACAAAAATAACCGCCACATGCCCCCCACCCCCTCCGAAAAGAAAGAGAGTGAGGGCCACATAACAGCCACTCCCATCAATCCCACAACCCCACACAACACAGCCCATGGTTACATATTCATGGTTCTATAAACGATACAAAAGTTTAAAGTTGATATTTTGTGGAGAACAGATGTATTTTGAGTTTCCGGCGAAAGCTTGTAACTGAAGGAGATTGTTTGATGACATAGGGAATGTTGTTCCAGCATTTAGCACCAGCATATCTAACAGATCTTAAACCATATTGCAAGGTGTTTTCTTGAGTCATAAAAATATCACCTTTGGAGGCCTGCCGTGTATCATACTGATGAACAGATGACAAAGTTTCAAAAAAATTGTGAAAAAAGACAGGAGAAATCATGTTAACAGATTCATACACAAATGTAAGCAGCTTTAACTCAAACAAATCATACAATTTAAGAATTTTCAAATCAGAGAAAATTGGTGTGGATGGGGATGTAAAGCTCTTGAAGGCAATAGCTCTAACAACTTTCTTTTGTAGAAGATATATTGGTTTGGTATGAACTTCATAAGTAAGACCCCAGACAATGATTCCATACTGGAGAAATGAGGAAAATAAAGAGTTATATAAAGAGACTAAAACATTTGTAGGCAGAAGATGCCTTATTTTGAAGAATATACCACAAGTTCTTGACAATTTTTTTGAGAGTTCACACAAGTGGTATTTCCAACTTAGATTTTCATCCAGAAGGAGACCAAGGAATTTGACATATTTAGCCTGTTTCACATGTTGATTGCCAATTTTTATATTGATACTTTCATTCAAATAATTTTGTGCAGAGTGAAAAATAACAAAGTTTGTTTTATCTACATTTAAGGCAAGTTTATTAGCATCTAGCCACTTCTTGACATGTCTAAGCTCCTTGTTGACCACTTTTTGAAGATGTTTTATATTGTCTGATTCAAAATATATGTTTGTATCATCAGCAAAGAGATAGAAAGATAGCTTGGAAGATGAGTTAGGAAGATCATTTATATAAATTAGGAACAGAAGTGGACCAAGGACAGAGCCCTGTGGTACACCACAAGTAACATTGAGATGACTGGAGTTGCAACCATTTACTGATACATATTGACTTCTGTTACTAAGATAGGAGCTAAACCATGCTAAAGCTGTGCCTCGAATGCCATAATGTTCAAGTTTGTTAAGGAGAATCTGATGATTAACAGTATCAAAAGCCTTTTGTAGGTCAAGAAAGATTCCACATCCAAATTTTTTGTTATCCAAAGAATTCTTGATTGATTCTGTCAAACTGATTAATGCATGATTAACAGAATGACTAGCACGAAAACCAAACTGAAGATTATACAAGATTTTATGTACTTCCAAAAAATTATATAAACGCTTATACATTAATTTCTCTGTGACTTTACTGAAAACAGACAAGAGAGATATTGGTCTATAGTTTGAAGTAGTCAAGGGACACCCCTTCTTGAATAAAGGGATGACTTTGGCTCGCTGCATTTTTTCAGGAAAGATACCAGATTGGAATGACTCATTAATAATTTGAGACAGGGGGAAAGAAATGTGAGGAGAAAGAATTTTTAGAAGTTTAATAGGTATACTATTTGGACCTATTGATTTACCAGTNTGGTCACCCGGAATTTTTTTTATTTCAGAAGAAAATAATGATTTTTTATATTCTCATAAAAATGTACAGTAACAGTACAAGACGATACCACAAGGAGCATAGGAAGCCTGTGGCAATTTACAATGAACATAGAGAAACTTTGATAACTATAAAAACAATTTTACAAATAAACGAGAAAAACTATTACTGGAGAGAAGAAATTCTCCAACTCTTCATTACTAATTTATTCCAAACGTTCGGAGGCCTGGAGATATTCTAGCGTTGCTGTAAGAATCTTTGCATTTGAATCAAACGACAACTGTTCATGGTCCTAGACGATGATTTTTAGCAACTCTTCATTTGAAAGATTTATTAAACCATGAGGCGACAATATCGCATTTACACTGTTTAGAAGATTACGTCTATTTGCATCAAAAGTATGGCAGAGCAGGAAATAGTGCTCCGTATCCTCAACACCGTCATTTATCGGGCACAAAGGGCTCAAAGTATTCCCGAAATTATGCTTAAATTTGTGACAATTTAGCTCACTGAGTCAAACACGTTTTGAAATAGTGTTTTGAAGAATGTTTTATGGATGGCCAAACCAAAAACGTTTTGTTGGTAACCAAACTTTGAATTATTTGCCAGACAATGTTTGATCGTTTGACCACTGCTTTAGCAGTGATAAACAATGATACCATTGATATGGATATTTCTCTTTCTTTTTCAAGTTGTACCAATGGCACCAATCTCACCTGTGAAGCCGTTTGTACCAAGTGGACAATCAAACCCAATCCATAGAAATCAGTGCCCTGTCAAAGTCGTCCAAGTTCCCAAATCAAGCGCCTCGTCAACCAACCAATCAGCTCTGTCTACAAGTTCATCGAAACCGGTGGTGGTGGTTTCTTCAGCAAATACAACAAAGGTTGGGAACGCGCAAAGGGTATTAGCGTTGGGCAATGTCCCGATGAGTGGGAATCAGCAGCTCAAAATCGCTTCTATACCAAACGTCCTTCAGCAATCCGGTGCAAAAATCGTGTCTATTGCCAAGTCTATGCCAATGACGACCGGTTTCAAAATGATAGCAGTCACAACTGTTGTTCCGGGCAGCACTCAAGTTAAAACTGTGTACATTGCTACACCGATTATGTCTGTGACAAAGAGTACGACTTCTACAGTGCAAGTATCTTCATCTGGCCACACACCAACTAGTAAGCCTGTACAAGCAGTTGTTCCTCTTTCCAGCAGCTCTCCCCGGCCAGCACAGACGGTTGTATCACCATCTAACCCTACCGCACTCGGAAAGCCATCTTTAGGGATGGTCAACTCCAGAGGTTTCTCTCCCATTGTCACAACAAACTACAGTTCTGTTTTAACATCATCTTTCTCGACTGCCAATAGTGTGAGTCCTAAGATTGTTAGATACTCTACTTCAACCGTCGTGTCCTCAAATGATTATTCGCCGAAAGCGATCCTCGCAAGCGAGGCTTCAAAAACAGTGAATTACTCCAAAGCTTACAATGTTATCAGCCCGGACAATAAGAAGGTAGCTTCTCCTATAGTCAAGCAATTGAATGCAACCGCCGTAACATCTTCAACTCAGGCATCACCGAAACAGGTTGGATTAAACATGATCGTCCCTGACACTGAGCCTTGTGGAACAGCTAAGCCACCAGTTATTGCAAAGCAGATTTCAACAAACAATAAAACGGATGTTGCACCGGAAAAACCCGAAATTATGCGAAAGATTTCTGAGAATCCAAATTTAATTAGCATTAGTGGAGAAACAAGTGAAGGACCTGATGAAACTATTTTACTCGCTGGTGAAAAATTTCTCGCAGAACTTGCTGCAAAATTTTCCAAAAATGATGTGGAGCCTTCAACTACCAAAAAGCCTACTGAGGCCTTTTTAGCTGGAATGGATCTCACGGCAGCAGAATCGCTAGAAAAAGAGAATAAAAGTGCTGGAGCTAAAACCAAAACTGAACCTGAGAGTTTAGACCTAACCACTCGAATCCAAGTAGAAAGAGAAAATATAAGTGTTCCAAATTCTATTGAGAGTAAAGTTATTGTGCGTAAAATTGGCGAGGAGTATAGCTCTCCATTGGATTTTGGCTCAGAGTCTGATACCCAGAAGAAACAGGCATTTGCCAGCAATTATAGGCTCTCCCCACGACTCCGAGATGTTTCTTTCCCTGAAAGTGGCAATCGCCCAGTTATAAGAAATGAGATTGCAAGCCCAACAGTTGCACAAGTGGGCTACCAAGGGGTCGATTCGGTTGGAAAGTCGCCAAAGCTTGCACAGCCTAAGCAGGATTTAAATGTGAAAGACATTTCGAAATCGACATTGACGATCCAAAGCACTAAAGAAAGTTTAAAATCAGTGGGTACTGCGAGTTTTATCTCAGGCTCTGATAAAAAGCATTCGCTTTCAAATGATACCAAGGACGTCTTGGTGTACTCGAATGATGTTGATGCTAAAAGTGTATCAAGAAAATCCCCTCAAATGCCTATAGGGGGTCAGACAGTTCATGAGCTTTCTAATGATATCGTAGCAACGAGGAATATTTTCGCTACTTTCATGCCTAATCGCGATGGTTTTCAAGAAAGTCAAAAGGCAGAACTTATTGTTAAGGACAGCCAATATCCTGGTGTCGATATAACTCCCGGTGGCGTTGATTTGAGGTTGCCGGTGCAACGGAGCAAAACTACACCACCTAAGCTGTCTACTGCTAAGCCTACCAATGACTCGCATTTTCAGACAACAATTTCTCCTTCAGCTCATACGAACTCACAAAACTGCGACCAAAGCTCACCGCAAATACAACCCTCATCGGACATGCAGTCCTACTCAACTAGTACAGCAAAAATGAATTCCCACTCAGCCAACCAAAATTTCGCGCTGCTGCCAAATTCCTTTGTCGACAGCTCAGAAATCCAAGCAACACTTAAAAACGTCTTCTTTAACAGTAACAATTCGAGCCCCATCAGCCCAAAATACACAAGCCCGTTGAATTCTCCTACACGTAGGTCAAGTCAATCGCCGACTACGCCAACTAAAAAGACGGTAAGCAGAAAGAACCCTTTGCCGATCTCCCATCAAACTATGCATGATAATTCACAGACCACCGGAATTATGCAAACACATGATCAGATCGATAATTTACGGAATGCGAGAACTATTCAACCGAAGGGGAAGACCAGTCCGTGTGATAGCAAAGTTGATATAACGAACCCTATACCAAAGGCGGAGATACATCCGGGATATTTAAACAGTGGACACGTGGTTGTTAAGTCAGCCAATAAAAGGGCGAATCGATCGCCTCAAAAGACTGGGAAATCAAAAGTTAAAGCAACGAGTGGATTTGTGCCAGCTGGAGTCGCATTGCAACGGATACCGGTCACAGGAAGCGGAGTAAACAATAGTTTACAGACTGTCGTAGCTACTAATTTTGATAATGTACAGACTGGAAATAACCATAAGCAGTCAGTTGGGGTTGCCAATTTTGATAATTTACAGACTGGAAATAAGCAAACAGTAGAAGCTACCAATTATGTGAACTCAAGCGGTAGTTCAAATGCGAGTGATAGTTGTAGCTCAGTTGGTAGCTCAAATTCATTCGGAAGTTCTAAAAAACGGAAGTCAGATGCAACGAAAATGCCAGCTGATTGGACCAAAGGCGCCGTGACGTAAGTTTTCGATTTTTATTAACCTAAAGAAGGGAGGCAATATTCTAGCAAGATTGGTCACCCGTACCAAATGTTGAACTTTATGTCTAGAAAATTATTGGAGAGGTTGTAGAGATTCATGATAACTTCTGCAAGAAATAATGAAAAAAAACAACAATCAAGAAACTTGATAAAAGTAAAGTAAAGTTATTGTTTTTATATAGCGCTTTTACTATAGTTCAATATTCAAAGGCGCTTTACAATTCCATTACCCCCTCAGCTCAGGCATTTTTTTTCTCCCTTGGGGACTATTTTTTACACAGCGTGCAGCCTTACAGTTGGCGCTTCTGATGTTTTTATTGCCTTCACACCTATGCTGGTTGTCAATTTCTTTACCACACAATAACTGGTTGTTCAAGATTTTAAGACTGAGAAAGACATGCCTTTTGATATAGCCTTTCATTAGGCAACAGAGTTGACTGATAGATGTTCTACTTTAATGGTTTTAACTGCTAGGTATTTTTCGCTAACGATCTCTTAAATTTCTGCTTCCACAGTTTGTTGCAAAAAGTTTCCCGATTTCGAGGACCAAAGAAACAAAAAGGAGAAATGAATGCTGCACAGTGGTTCACAAAACCAGGTACGTCTGCCCAGCTGCCCAACATAGAGTCTGTAGACTCAACTTATCAACCAAGTTAAAACTTGGTTCATTAAAAGCTGGTCCCACTGCGCGATGAACTGGCATCGCTTTCCTCGTCGCCAACTTTTCAAATGCGATGAAAGGTCATCTTGCACCGAGAACGACCTTTGACTGTAAAGCCTGATTCACGCTTCCACTGGTCGTAAAAAGCAGGCTTTACAATCAAATTCGTTCCCAATGCAAGATGAACTTTCATCGCATTTGGAAAGTTGGCTATGAGGAAAGCGACGATAGTTCATTGCACTGTGGGAACCAGCCTTGAGGGATCGCATCCACTGATCAAACCGCAGGAAATAAAACAAGCAAGCACTCGTTCTAATATTTATAAAACAAATTAGATGTTGAAATGGTAATTAATGCAACTGTAGGCTCTGCAAAGTATATATCCTGAAAGTTAAGTTTCTAACAGGATAGATTCTTAATTTGCTTTTTTATTGTATATATTGTAAAAAAAATTGTTTTCAACCATTTATTTCCAGAAATTGTAAATTTTTCTTTTTTTCATTTAGTTCCTTCGTATGCTACGTAGAAACAAATCAACAACAGAATCGCAACTTAATAAGTTATTAATTGTCTTTGAGAAAACCTGCAAATTTATTCAGCTTGATTGGAATATGGAGATTTTCACCAATAGCTTTAGACTATTGTGAAATAAGCGTTATGAAGTAAATCATAAATTTCGTACACTTCACAGAGGCATCTCCAATTCCGATTGCGATCATGCGTAATTCTTGCTTTTTTCTTTCAGTGAACCCTGCCGACGCACCGGGGTATTACAAAGTCATTAAAAAACCAATGGATTTTAGCACAGTTAAAAGGAAATTGGAGGTGAGGGGTGTAAAACTTTAACTTCAAGGTAGCGCAGAATAATTGTGGGTGGGTCAATAAAAACACATGCCGTTTGAAAGCCTGCCGTTCCCTGAATATCACAGCAATAATATTGGAAAATGTTTTGTTTGATATCCGACATGTTTAATTAGATTTAGAAATTTCCCTGGTTTAAATTGGCCATTCCTTTCCGAGGTTATAGTAGTTTTTCTGGAGAATTCCCTTCCAAAAACCTCCAAAAACGAATGAAACTGACGATAAAATTTCGTCGGTTTTCCCATTACATATGTTACACCTCTGTATCCTCTTGGGAGAATTGAATGAATTTTTATGCTCATGGGGATCAAAGTCATGGCTGTAAAGCAAAAAATTTCAAGATTTGTTATCGTAATTTTAGGCCATTTTTGGAGGTTCCTTCAAGGGGCTTTCTGGAGAGAATATCTCATATTCCTGCAAATCTGTTGACGATTTTGTGTTATTGATCACTTTTACAAGGCCCTGTTTTAATGGAAATCTTGCTTTATTTTCAGGATGGAATTTATAAAGATTTTACGGAATTTTATGCTGACATGCATCTCATAAAGGCAAATTGTTACACTTACAACCCCGTGGAGCACATTGCCAGAAAGGTAATTATTCTGGAAATTTGAAGTCCATTGTCTGTATTTTTAAGTCACGTGCTTCCCTTCCAGTAAAAAGGAAATGATCGTAACTCAAATTTGAAAGAAGGCCTGAAATTTTTACTGAAAAGAGTGTTATCAAATTTCGTCTAGTGCTAAGCTACGTAAAAATCCATAAGTTTCTGATGATAAAAATTTCGGGCAAAATTTTCTCAGAAATTCTAATCCCCGGAGCCTGATGATCTCCGAAGGTTTTTCGTCCAAAGGTTCTAAGTTCTTTAAAAATAGACAAATCCAAAAAAACATTACATCAAATTAGCCGCTTTTCATACACGTTTTCAAATAACTTGCACTTCAGTTGAAGTGTTGAATGAGATTTGGACTTGCGCAAGTCGTCTAGAAAGAAAAGGGAAGGACGACTTATTCCGAACAGCTCCTGAGACATGTGTGACCTCGCTTGACCGGATGTTTGTGATAGGACCCAACCGCAAGCAATTCAAAATCTTTGTTACTATTGGTCAAAAACAAAGATGAGAAAAGCCGTCTACCGGACCAAAAATAATGTGGTTATCAAGCTGTGAGCAGTTCAAAACAAGTCGTTCTGTCTTTACAAACATCTGTAGTCCTGTTTGACCCTCTTCAGAGACAGCTTGCAAGCAAATCGCCCATTTCTTCAGACCGTATGATCGATTTAGTAAAATGTTTTGTCATATTTGAATTAGGCTACATCGCTTTATGATGATGTCGGTTCCTTGAACTTAGGGGATGTTATATTTCGCCAATTGCGGATTCTTTTTCAACAACTATCTGGTATATTTATTTTTCATTAATTTGTTCATTCGTTCCTTCAGGATTGCGACCTCGTGTTTACGTATTTTGAAGATGAATGCTACAAATTATTAGAGAGATTACAAAAGGTAAAATAATAGCAACTCTGATTGAACATCTTTCAGCGGTGCTACATTTTGACCACCAATTAAATAGACAATAACGCTAAAGATGGCGGCCGCGCAAAACATGCTGGTGAAAAGCTCCCTGACGACCACCTAACGACATGAAAATGTTGGTCTGCCATTTCGACTAGCTAACTGTGGTAAAATTTCGACAAGTAATCGATGTAAACAAATAGAAAAATTTTGTAATTCGAACGCGAATCTTTAGTTAAAACTTCAATTCGAATCAAAAGTTACTTTTTCTGCCTTGGAAAAGTTTCCTTTCGAACCATGTTGAAGTCGAATTCAAGGTCGATTCGAATTCAAGATAGCTAATCGAAACGGTAGACCAAATTTGTTATGTCGTTAGGTGGTCGTCAGGGAGCTTTTTACCAGCATGCTTTGCAGCAAAACACAACAGAGTCTTTGGAGCCGCCATCTTTAGCGTTATTGTCTATTCGTCTCTTATATCCTTGACACATCTCATATATCATGTTGGACAAGATCTTTCATATGAACTCGCAACACAGACCATTTTTGTCAAATTGTGATATTTTGTAAAATGCTATTGCTCATATGATTTTTCATGCCGTAATTTCGTTGTCTCTCTTCTAATATGATAAAATAATGATCATCTCTTACATTTATTTGATCCTTGATAATACTGAAAAGAAAATTTAAGGGACGGTAAAGCCTTCTTTGGAACACCTTAAAGTGACCAGATAAAAGCACTGCCAAAAAGAGCAGCTTTCAAAACAGGGATCAAGCACTGGACTGGCGATAAATGTAACTGCCGGATTTGTAAATAGCAAGAATTTGTATATTTGCACATTTTTTGTTAAAGTTGTATTTGTAAACAGTTGGTATATGAATTAGTAATTATATTACTATTGTTAAAACCAACTGTAAATAAAATTATAATGATCAGAACTCAAGACAGGTTTACATACTGAACTCAACAAGGATTTGTCAATTATATTCAATGGAATTATTCAAGATAACGAACATGTCGATTACAATTAAACTTTGCATAATTATTGAGTTCAGTGATCAACAGCAATGTAGCCTGTCGTGTCTTCCCTCTCGCCTTCCCTAAACAGGGAATATTACACTTAGGATACTTATTTATTTGTTGATTTTATTCTTGATTTTCTCACACAGCCCAACGAGTCGCCGAGCAAGAAAGCAAAGCTGGCAGCCTCCTCCGAAGCGGCAGTTTAAGAAAGGTTCGAATCTGATTTGTGTAAAATATGTACAAAAGATGCTTCGATGACGACATACGCTTTTGTCAGCAACTCACGACAAGAGTGTTTTTATCAGTAGCTCAGTAGGCATTGTTAGAACAAGGGCAGCATTTTGTGATAAGGTCATCAATTGCCTTTGATTAACACACAAGCACAAATCGATGCAACCAAAGGGATTTCTAGGGCTGACTAGACAAGCCACGAATATATACAAAGCAGGCCGCCAAAAAAGGTGCCCTGAAGCTTACGTAGCTAGCTCACCTGTCGTGCATGCGAAATGGTTGTCGAGAAAAGACTTCAGCATATATCAAAAGAAGAAGGATAGTTCTACGCATTTGTGCCTAAATTTTAGCAAAATTGTGTGACAATTGCATTTGCTACTGTTANTGCGAAATGGTTGTCGAGAAAAGACTTCAGCATATATCAAAAGAAGAAGGATAGTTCTACGCATTTGTGCCTAAATTTTAGCAAAATTGTGTGACAATTGCATTTGCTACTGTTAAACTTCTGAACAAGATATAACAAGATATATATAATGTGGGTGGTAGATGTTTAGATCTATCCGTCTTTTTTCGATATATGCTCATATCTTCTCTTAAATACCCATTGCTAACCATGATCCTTCATGGCACCAAAGTCGACTTTTGTATTATCTGAAAGTTGTTTTTGGCCTGGGTTCTCTTTGTCTTGCTTTTCATTCGGCGCACAAGGATCACGGTTGACAGTGGGTCTTTAATAACCCTTTTTTGCATGCACGATAGATGAGTTAGCTACGTAATTTTCTGGGTATTTTTTGCTGTCTATTTTGTCTACATTTGTAGCTTGGCTTGTCGGCCGTACAAATCCCTTTAATTGAGCCATTAATCACTATTTACTGTACTGGTGTCTCAATCCAAGGCAACAGATGTTATCCAGGGTGTTTCAGAAAAAACACAACCCACTTTTTCGAGATTCTTTAGAAAATAATGATATTTGAATTAATTTGACGCATATCATCTGAAAGCACGATCTATCTTCTTTCCAATGATATCCAGCTTGGGCACTTTGATTGAATTATTCATCGCTTAATTGACGTTTTAGTAAGTATGGCCTATTTTAGATGCAGGAAAATGATAGGATATTTACATAGGCGAAAACTCATCTTTGTGAGAGCTTATTTTTTCATTCTTAATTAATTCATCTCATAGGAGTAAATTTGTATGTTTCCTACCTAAGGGCATCACGTCAAGTGCTTCTAGGCCTGAAATATTTGTACAAATGTGTTTTGTAACACTTTACGGTAGAAAAGGGTCTTAATTTTGCTCTTACAGCATGCTCCATTAAAATAGATCATAGTTGCTAAAATATCAATTTGATGATGAATAATTCCATTAATGTATCCAAACTACATATCATTGGAAAGAAGATAGATTGTACTTTCAAATGGTATCCATTACATCTATCCAAATCTTACCATTTCCCCTAAATTTTCAATCTCAGTTGGGTTGCGTTTTTCTGAAACACCCTGTAGTTACGAAATCTGCCTGTGTTTATTGTTAGTACATTTGTGATACTATTTAATGTCTAATCGTACTTTAGAAATGTTTACAGCGTTGGTTATTGTGATATATTTAGGCCTTGTGCTGGACTTTTATGTAGCATGGATATTAAACTTATTGTTTAAGAGAACAAAAAGACCCAAAGCAAGTTTTTGGCTCTAAGGAGAATGAATTGCCATTTGGTTTGGTTTATATTAAGGTTATCCGACTTGTAAGTAACCGAAATTGTATATGTCAGAACATTTTTATGTCATGTCAGTTGAATTATTTTCAGTAATTTTTATCTTCACTAGCCAATACCAACGCTCGAAATGATCTCCCTCGCAATTTTTCTTTAAACTTGGGATTGCATTGCACCCATATTCTTTAACTTGAAAGCATGGCTCTGACTCGACAAATGTAGCATAGGAATCAAATGTTTAAAAAACATTGCACGATTAGTTGATGCATCTTTCGTTTGATTTAGGCCCCGTTCACACGGGAACGCAATCGTTCCGTTCCTTCTTCGTGCCGGTTCTGGAACGGAAAAGTAGACTGTTCACACGGGAACGGAACGATTGTGTAACGATTGTTCAGACGGGAACGCAATCGTTCCGTTCCGTAATCTGCGCGCCACAATGAACAAAGGGATTCTGTAATTCTGAAAATAATCAAGATATCAAAGATTGCCAACGAAGACTTACAGCAAAGCACCTGAAGTTCCTTTCAAGCCATTAAATCAAACGAAAGATGCATCAACCAATCATGCAATGTTTTTTAGAGATTTGATTCCTATGCTGACAAAAGTTGAGATTTGATCGACTAAGAACGAGAACCTTTTCGTAGAATGATGTCACTATCGCACTCCACGTGTAGATTTATGACCTGAAATCCCTTGTTTCCCTGCGTTCTTTGATCTGTTGATGTCACTTCGGTCAAGATGGACTTGTAACATTACTATGAAATTTCGTGCGCACTTGTTCAAAATGGCCTAAACTTGTGGGAGTTTGCTTACACCAACATCCGGCCACAAAATCACTTCAAATCTGGTTTAAAGAGCTTGCACATTGGAAAACAAACTATTAGTACAAAGAATTATGTTTCCCTGACCTACTAATTTCGAAATGCATACCTTTGAAGCAGTAATATTCCTCTGTAGAAACAAAGTGAATCCGTCGCAGCTACGAGAACTCTTGGTGGTTTGAAGCGTTTGAAGCGAATTATGATGCGACAACAACAACTTTCTGAATAGCGCCCCCTGATTGGTTAAGAAGTAAATTCTAGCGATTTGATTGATGCGTATGGATCCACGCTGCGAAGGCTTAAAGTGTGCCTGAATTTTCATAGTAATGTTATAAGTCCCTATTGACCGAAGTGACATCAACAGATCAAAGAACGCAGGGAAACAAGGGACTAAAGGTCATAAGTTTACTCCACGTGTATGGTGACTTATCTACTGGACTTCGACCCAAGCATGAAGAACCATAAACCTGCAGGAAACCTCTACTTGGCTCCTGCATGAATTAGCCCCGAATTATATCGTTAGAAAACTCATCGAATTCTTTCTGCCCGAAAATTTTCGTTCGAATCTTACCGTGTCCGCTGCAAGTAGCCCGTTTATTTTCCAGTCTGGAAATCCCTGAAATCGAACTTATTTATTAGTTTTNGTATCCATTACATCTATCCAAATCTTACCATTTCCCCTAAATTTTCAATCTCAGTTGGGTTGCGTTTTTCTGAAACACCCTGTAGTTACGAAATCTGCCTGTGTTTATTGTTAGTACATTTGTGATACTATTTAATGTCTAATCGTACTTTAGAAATGTTTACAGCGTTGGTTATTGTGATATATTTAGGCCTTGTGCTGGACTTTTATGTAGCATGGATATTAAACTTATTGTTTAAGAGAACAAAAAGACCCAAAGCAAGTTTTTGGCTCTAAGGAGAATGAATTGCCATTTGGTTTGGTTTATATTAAGGTTATCCGACTTGTAAGTAACCGAAATTGTATATGTCAGAACATTTTTATGTCATGTCAGTTGAATTATTTTCAGTAATTTTTATCTTCACTAGCCAATACCAACGCTCGAAATGATCTCCCTCGCAATTTTTCTTTAAACTTGGGATTGCATTGCACCCATATTCTTTAACTTGAAAGCATGGTTCTGACTCGACAAATGTAGCATAGGAATCAAATGTTTAAAAAACATTGCACGATTAGTTGATGCATCTTTCGTTTGATTTAGGCCCCGTTCACACGGGAACGCAATCGTTCCGTTCCTTCTTCGTGCCGGTTCTGGAACGGAAAAGTAGACTGTTCACACGGGAACGGAACGATTGTGTAACGATTGTTCAGACGGGAACGCAATCGTTCCGTTCCGTAATCTGCGCGCCACAATGAACAAAGGGATTCTGTAATTCTGAAAATAATCAAGATATCAAAGATTGCCAACGAAGACTTACAGCAAAGCACCTGAAGTTCCTTTCAAGCCATTAAATCAAACGAAAGATGCATCAACCAATCATGCAATGTTTTTTAGAGATTTGATTCCTATGCTGACAAAAGTTGAGATTTGATCGACTAAGAACGAGAACCTTTTCGTAGAATGATGTCACTATCGCACTCCACGTGTAGATTTATGACCTGAAATCCCTTGTTTCCCTGCGTTCTTTGATCTGTTGATGTCACTTCGGTCAAGATGGACTTGTAACATTACTATGAAATTTCGTGCGCACTTGTTCAAAATGGCCTAAACTTGTGGGAGTTTGCTTACACCAACATCCGGCCACAAAATCACTTCAAATCTGGTTTAAAGAGCTTGCACATTGGAAAACAAACTATTAGTACAAAGAATTATGTTTCCCTGACCTACTAATTTCGAAATGCATACCTTTGAAGCAGTAATATTCCTCTGTAGAAACAAAGTGAATCCGTCGCAGCTACGAGAACTCTTGGTGGTTTGAAGCGTTTGAAGCGAATTATGATGCGACAACAACAACTTTCTGAATAGCGCCCCCTGATTGGTTAAGAAGTAAATTCTAGCGATTTGATTGATGCGTATGGATCCACGCTGCGAAGGCTTAAAGTGTGCCTGAATTTTCATAGTAATGTTATAAGTCCCTATTGACCGAAGTGACATCAACAGATCAAAGAACGCAGGGAAACAAGGGACTAAAGGTCATAAGTTTACTCCACGTGTATGGTGACTTATCTACTGGACTTCGACCCAAGCATGAAGAACCATAAACCTGCAGGAAACCTCTACTTGGCTCCTGCATGAATTAGCCCCGAATTATATCGTTAGAAAACTCATCGAATTCTTTCTGCCCGAAAATTTTCGTTCGAATCTTACCGTGTCCGCTGCAAGTAGCCCGTTTATTTTCCAGTCTGGAAATCCCTGAAATCGAACTTATTTATTAGTTTTGTATTGCCTCTTTTGACTTCGCATAGTCACTAAAAAACTGGCCAAGACCCTGTGGTATTTGCTAGATTGGCAGAGAAGTATCGCCTGTGAAAGCCAGTCACCAAATGTCATACAGGGAGAATGTTAGAATAAAACGTAGTCTTCAAAAACTCGTAGATCTTAAAAGTAAATTGCCTAAGCTCAATGGGGTGGTCTATAAATAGAACAAAGAAAGCGTACTCACGCCATTGTTTTTTGGCTTTGATTTGTTGGTGCACGCGCCGAATTATTAAATACGATAGGCTATTTATAGATCTGAGGTCTCATCCTTTATATCAGGTCATTCACTTCAAGGTAATAACCCCCCGTGAGATGTTTGCTTAAAATCATGCTATCATAGGGTTATGCTTCAAATTTTGACATTTGAAGCAACGTTTTGGTGTCTAACTATCAACAATTTTCCAATAGGAACTATCAACAGCTTTCAAAGAAACGTAAAATTTCAG
>REGM01000030.1:42891-87049 GCA_004194415.1 Aurelia aurita
GGCCAAATCAGTTCCCATCCTTTCTTCAAATTGCAAAGAGCCATGTCATAAATATTTATGATCATTGAATCGAATTTGCTTTTAGAATCTTTGGTTATATTCCATGATGATGTGTCATATATCACCAAATGGACCTACGAATAAAAAGTGAACAAAGACTACATTATTTCTTCCATCAAACTCGAATTTAGCTAGTATTAAATGATACACAGGTCTTAACATTATATCATGTCTTGCCTTGTCTTTCTATCATTATTATTATCATTATTATGAATTAAACTGACCACTGATGAAGATTTTATCGAAACGTTTTTAGCCGAGCAGTTGTGTTTTCTATTTTATTTTCTGTTTGTTTCTGATGGTGGTTTTAGTTTAAATATTATTATTATTATTATTATTATTATTATTATTATTATTATTATTATTATTATTATATTATTATTATTATTATTATTATTATTATTATTATTATTATTATTATTATTATTATAGAGCAACTGATTAATTTCTAGTTAAGTAAACAATATATCCATATAAGGTTAATCGGTTTAAAAAGTATCGTTTTTGTCCTTATTAGGTAAAATAAAGTTCTTATTGTTGTTGTTGTTGGCTTCGTTCTTGTTGTTCTCGTTGTTCACTACTTTTCTAAGATTTATACACAGTTACATCACAGGCCTTGTGTGCATTAACATCTGAAAGAATTCTCAAGTAGTTCATAGAAATTTTCCAAATGCAGACATGAGTTTTTGAGAGGCATGCAAGACCCAATATCGTACCGTTCTCATAAGAGCGCACAAATTCAGTCCAGAAATTGAAGCAAAAAGTGGAACCATATGATAGCGTACTCTTGTGAACTAGGGCCTTATTCTGTGATTTTAATGAGCATCCAATTTCCATATGATCGTTTGTGTCGTTCCTGTCGCTCCCATTGGTGAAAAACGTACCAGCGACTGGACTGTGAGCGACACGAACGATTTGATGGAAACCATCTTTTTCTGTCAGCGATCGCAGTGACACGAGCGACACCCTGTCGCTGAAATTGAAAAATTTCTATCTTAGCGACATGAGTGACTACCAGCGATCGAAATGTTTTAATGGAAACCAGTTTTCAAACAGTCAGCGATCGCAGCAACGTTCTGTGCATTTGTGCATCTCGATATTTTGAACCTGTGATGGAAACTGAGCAACAGCAGCGATCATATGGAAACAACTCGATCGCTTGCGTCGTTTCGTGTCGTTCGTGTGGTGTCACTGAAAAATTTACCAGCGTCGGGAACGACAGCAGCGATCATATGGAAACCAGGCTTTACTTTAAGCTTTCTTAGTGAAATATGCAGCCATGTTTACAGGGAGATTACAGGACACCACATTACAACCACAACCATGTTATGATTTCTTGCAGTTTATAGTATGCTTCGAAAGATAATCTTAGGATCTTTTGACAATCACATTTTTCGTGAATTTGTTCAAATGGTACAATTTTGTTTAACAATATGTTATAACTCAAGTCAATGTCAACCTTGTATCTTTTCAATCACTCTGTTTTCTTTTATAGTTTATAATGCAGTATCAAGGGTCACTACAGATGCATTGGTGGAGATAGACAACCAAATAAGTGAACAGGTATTGCCAATTACTCACATGGTGTTACCAATAGACAATAACGCTAAAGATGGCGGCTCCAAAGACTCCATTGTGTCTCGCTGCAAAGCATGCTGGTAAAAAGCTCGCTGACGACCACCTAACGAAGTATAATTTCGGTCTGCCGTTTCGAATAGCTAGCTTGAATTCGAATCGACCTTGAATTCGAATGCAGCATGGTTCGAAAGGAAACCTTTCCAAAGCAGAAAAAATACAGTTTTGATTCGAATTTAAATTTTAAGTAAAAAGTCGCTTTCGAATTACAAAGTTTTCCTATGATTTACATTGATTACTTGTTCCGAACTTTACCACAGCTAGTACCAACATTTTTTTGTCGTTAAGTGATCGTCAGGGAGCTTTTTACCAGCATGCTTTGCGCGGTCGCCGTCTTAAGCGTTTTTGTCTATTAAGTGTGTCAGTCACGAAGCTACTAAGGTCGATCCAACGTGCAAAATTGTGTGCGATCTTGATTCATTTTATTGAGAAATATCATTGGTTGTATATAGATCACAATTCCACTTTTTTTTATTTATTCCATTAAAAATTTACAAGACATGTTACTCACAGTCCTCATTAAAAGTATTATGTGCCTGCGAGCAAATGACTCGGAAAAATGTGCCTGCAATCAAATCACTCTGAGTAAAGTAAAGATGCCAGCAACAAATGTGAAATGATATGTTGTGCCTGCGAGCGGCGCTCGGGTGCTCGCGCACATTAATGAGGTCTGGTTACTCATTACGATACATACAAACAACGCTACAATACGACAGAGACGATATCCACTGGGAGCAAAATACTATGTCCACCCCGTGGCCATTACATGAAAAAAGTAGAAATTACATAAAAAACTACAGGTAACTACACCTACTGCAAAAAAGGAATTTTACGAAAAGAAAATTTGCCAGAAAGGACTTGGTGGAGGTTTTAAATGAACTCAATCAAACCGACCAGTTTTGTGCATGAACTGCAAAGTCAAATGGAGTATATTTCTATTAAGGTCATCTGGAAGGTCTTCATCACCATATAATAAAAGCTGCGAAAGAACCTCGTTTGAAAGATTACTGTGTTCAAATCATTGTAATACATTGAAAGCTCCAGCGAGAAGATCTCTTCGTTGAGCATCAAAGGAAGGGCAGAGCAACAACTATTTCACTTGTTGGACAACTCCAAATTGCTTGTAGAGCTTGTCCAGCAATCTGTCGTTCAGTGTGCCTCTGTACACACTTTTTTGAGACCACAAAAACGTAAAATTTCAAAAACTTTTGTCGCATACACTGAAAGAAAAGATCTTGAAGTGTAGATTCAGAGAATGTACTCATTTGTCACATTTCATCGTTTGAGTACCCCCCCCCCCTGGAAATACATTTTATGGAAGCAAAACGATTGATCTGCCTACCCCAACCCAAATGCTCTGTGACTATGAGCACAATCTCTTGATTTCTACACTAAGACGCAGATTGTGAGTACACAAAATTAAGAATCAGAATTGAAATTTTATCTGCCGAAAGTTTGGTTTTTAATGTAGCATTATGAAAGTAATGTTTTTTTCTGTTTCAATCTAGCCAGAGCTATCTAAAGATATTGACCCAGAGATTCAAAAGGTATGCTTGCGTCACACTTGAACTATTATTTTGCTCCTGTTCTATCAGTTTGTTTTCGTTGTCTTGGAAAATTCAACGTAGAAGGGGTTCAACTAGTTTTGAGGTTGTGACGTCATCAAATTGCTAAATCGTAAACCAGAAAAGCGACAGGTTTCTGCTTACCACCATATTGTAGACCTTCGTAAACTATGGTTTCTTTGAAAATTGTGAACCAAGGCACCCTGACCCTATAGCATGGGCGCCGGGCTTTGCGCAATGGGGACTCTGGATGGGGAGAAGTGGGGGCAGCAATTGTTGTCGTTGTTGTTCTCTCGGCTGGGGTTGCTGTTGTTCAACATCATGCGCCGATGTTGGTCTGAAATCCAACGTGAAACAGGCCTTAGTATTTACCAGTAAAAAATCGTTTATGTGTAGCTTTTTGTAATTATATATTTAGTTGTAATTCAGTTGCATGTTCTATGTCATGGCCATGGGGTAGTCATTATCTTTTGCTCCCTGTGGTATCGTCCCTGTAGGATTGTATAGTTGTATAGTAATTAGAAAGTATAGTAGGTTGTATCATGTATCGTAATATTTTAGATGAATATACAGGGTGTCCCAAAAAAAGCTTCCCAGTTTTAAATTCAAATATCTCCCGACCTGCATATCGTAGCAAAACAAAAATAACATTTTCGAAAAGCATGATAATGTAGTTACTATATGAGCACTAGTTTGATGAAATTGACCCACTGCCTCAAAAACAGGAGGTCATCAAATTTTAATCAACTTTTCACCATTTTTGAAGCAGCATTTTACATTATCCAGTTCTGTGCTTGGCCTTCCCATGATGATCAGCTGATATTTTTAACTTATCTCAACATCAATGCCACTCATTCACAAATAAAATATCTGGTAAATGTATTAAACTCAATTTTTGTGNGTCGTTGTTGTTCTCTCGGCTGGGGTTGCTGTTGTTCAACATCATGCGCCGATGTTGGTCTGAAATCCAACGTGAAACAGGCCTTAGTATTTACCAGTAAAAAATCGTTTATGTGTAGCTTTTTGTAATTATATATTTAGTTGTAATTCAGTTGCATGTTCTATGTCATGGCCATGGGGTAGTCATTATCTTTTGCTCCCTGTGGTATCGTCCCTGTAGGATTGTATAGTTGTATAGTAATTAGAAAGTATAGTAGGTTGTATCATGTATCGTAATATTTTAGATGAATATATAAAAAAAAATTGTACCGTTTCTTCTATTTATTAAGATTTTACGATGATTTTTTCAAACTTTAAGTGAATTATTTCAATAAAAAGAAAAACACTGTAATTCTGAAAGTATAGTTCCTTTCAAGCCATTCATTTCAAAGATGGAAGTAATTGCCATTTACACCTTCGTTTTAAAGATTTAGAGCGTATGCCTTGAACACCGCTCGTGAAACAGGTTATAACTAAACCATTTCTAATTCTCCAATCGTTTCGAAGAGTTTTCTCGCTGTCCTTTCTACTGCAGTCTTTAGATTTAACCGAGGCATGAAAATTTGATCGATCTTTCTCGATCGATATACGCTGTTTTCAGAATAAGAATTGTCATGAAATCTCTTATGACACCAGAAGAAGGCGGCAGAGCAATCTAACAAAACTCGACATGAATAATTAAGGGCCTGATTACATGAGGGTTTTCAACCCTCGGGGTTGAGTTTCATCTCGGTTGACTGAGTTGAAATTACATCCCATGTCTCCACTTATTCCTTTATTCATTTCAATGTTCACTAACATGGAGAAATCTCAATCCTGGGGATGAAATCATACCCGAGGCTGAAATCTCATCCCACCTTGAGCTACTCAAGGTGAAACTTTCAATGCGTTAATTCCCATTGTTTTCGCAAATAAATGTCCATATAATTGCAATCTTGTTTCAACCCTGGGGTCGAATTGCTTTGTCATCTTTGTTATTTGTATGAACAAAGTTTTACGCATCATGGCACGCTTTTTAATACCCGGGGTTGAAAATACGCATGTAATAGCAAATTTATTTCAACTCACTTGGGTGGGTTGAGGCTCAACCCCGGGGTTGAAAACTCTCATGTAATCAGATATTGACGAGCTATCAGTTCATCAACCTTCTCAATCAGCCCAGTCTATGATCTAGCGTTTGCTGACAAAGTTGGATACTTTTTACCACGCCCATTATTCAAACAAGGATTAGTTAATTAGATGAGTGGCTACGACCAGGCCTCAGATAGTCGAAGTCAAGTCAACATTTTTCATAGGAATTCCAACCTAATACAGGGAATCTTATGCGACCCAGGAAAAGCAAATGCTTGTCTAGCCTGGACCGCTTATAAATCGCTTATAAATCGCATATAAATCGCTTATAAATCGCTTATAAATCGCTTATAAATCGCTTATGAATCGCTTATAGATCGCTTATAAATCACTTATAAATCGCTTATAAATCGCTTATAAATTGCTTATAAATCCTTTTCGTGCCTGGGAATGGGAACACAAACTAAGATAACGAAGTAACGCTGAAACGTGCCTACACGATAAGCAAGGAACACTTGAAAGTGCGTGCAAGGAAGTGGGATGGCTTTCTCTGTTTTTCATGTGCCTGGAAACTAGGTTCTTGGATTCTCGGAATTTGCAATACAGCTGGCTGAAGGTGTTGTGACGCCGTGTTTTTTGTAATCTTTGTAAAAAAAATTGTAATCCATTGACTTTGCAGCCAGAATATTCAGGCGAACGGGGCTCAAACCCCACCAACACATCATGAGTGTCATGACCCGGGGGCGGGGGGGGGGTACTTGACTTTCATAAGTACGGGGGTGTGCACTCCAAGAAGTAATTTTGTCACCCGGCTCTAGAATTTTTCCCTCAAAATGATACCCTGCTTTAGAAAAAATCGGCGAAAAATATACTCCCAAACGTAAAAAATACACTGAAATAACAACCCGCTCTAACAAACCACCCCTTTTGACAACCGGCTTTAGGTAATTGCCGTCTTTCGATACCCGGAAAGGAGTGCACATCCTGTCAGGAAAATATGCTAAGTACCTCCCCTCCCATCCCCCGGGCGTCTTGACAAGAGGGCACGGACTCGATTAGTGCTTAGCTCTTGGCTCTCAGCGCTAAAAACTGCAGCTCCACCTTCAGCTATTTATTTGATCAAGGGTTTTCGGGAAATGTTGCACTTCATTGCGACGAAAATTAAATATTTATTGCATGCAGAGGAATTGAGCAAAAGCATGGACCAGAGTATCTTTGTTTAATCCATCCTTTCAGCTACACACACGAATTTTAATCAACTCAATCGAATCGCAGGTTTTTTATTCATCGCCGATCAAACACACGAAACTCTTTTTTTGACTAACCCAGTATATTTGATTTGTTTGCAGGAAGGCTTTGAAAAGCTTCGAAAGTGCTACGATCGAAGATTGGAATTGAACGTTGACAGATTAGAGGTAAACATTACCAAACGTTTACTGTTTAATCTGAAAATCCTTTCCTACTGCATATCGATCATATCTAGCAAAGGCGTCGAATTTGCAAAACTTTAAAATTAATAGTGTAAAATCTTTTGGATCCTTTCCTTTGTAACTTTTAGCTAGCAAGAGAGTATTCAAGTTTTCGAAGATTCCAAGTTATCTGTATCTGTACCTGTACTTCAGCTACAAAAAGGGACATATTAAACTTAGCATAGGCATGGAATCTTTCCAAAACTTTAAAATTGATTGTGTAAAATTGCCCTGTTATTTCGAATGAATTGCCCGAAGGGAACTTTAGGTAATTTGCCATAATTACAGAGAGAGCATTTTTGATACCATCTCTATTTTTGGAACTACAGCGTTTTTTCTAATTATTCCAGTTTTGAAATTGTGACGTTATCAAATTACTAAA
Source organism: Aurelia aurita (assembly GCA_004194415.1). NCBI lineage: Eukaryota > Metazoa > Cnidaria > Scyphozoa > Semaeostomeae > Ulmaridae > Aurelia > Aurelia aurita. The sequence continues at coordinate 50,013 of REGM01000030.1, forward strand.
TCATAAACCATAAAGCTACAGACTTTGCTTGATACCATCTTGTAGACCTTCAAAAACTGAGGTTTTCTTGTATTGATCATATTGACTTTCCACAATCAGTTTAGAATGTATGGTGCTTTTACTGTTTGTCAAAGCTTTAGATACTTCCTCTCGTTTATCCTTTCACAAAACATGAAAATGCGGTACTTCCAAAAGTAGTGATGATATCAAAAATGCTCTCTTTGGAATTATGGCAAATTACATAAAGTTTCCTTCGAGCATTTCCTTTGAAAGAATGGGGCAATAACATTTTACACGATTAATTTTAAAACTTTGCAAAGATTAGATGTCTATGCTATCAACTCTTTGCGGAGAAATGCGGAGAGAGCTCGACACAGATTAAAGCTCCGCCCCGTATACACTATGCCATTTTCAAATGAAAACGGTACGAAATTAGCTCACTGATGAAGCAAATTAATTTCCACATGTCAGCTTGTCCACATGTTGCTGGAGAAATTTTATAACTCTGAAAGTAGCAGGTGTAAAAGTTCGGCAAAAGTAGCGGGGTCTACGTTTGTTTTAGATCAATATTTTGGTACCTGGCGTCAAAACGTCGACTGGGAGTTTTCCTGGGATTAATCTCATACAGGTTTTCAAGAAGTTTCTCACGGTTTCGCAAAAGTTTCCTGTTGGAATGCTGAAATTTATCTAAAGTTGTTTATTCAAAATTTATTCGAAACAGCTGTTTCTGTGCTGTTTTCAAGCACTGTTTCGTCTAGAGGTCGGCTGCAGTGGCGGACACTAGGGGGGACGAGGTGGTGCGGTCGTCCCCCAAATGTTTGAGAAAACAAAGATCTTTTGTTTGAAAACAATGGAAGTGAACAATGCATTTTATCTGAAACAAGAGCTTCGCCCCCCCCCCATATTTGCCCAAGTGTCCGCCACTGTTCGGCTGTGTGTTGTTGCTATTTCAACCACGTGGATACGCTATAAAAAACTAAGAATTTAAGCCAGTACTGAAAGTTTCTTAAAATTATAAGATTTTGAGTACTCGGAGTTTCTTACGAGTTTCCTACGATTTTCATAACAGTCTTCATGTTTACTTCTTGTGCCCTCGTGAACATTTCAAAATCGTTTTGTAGTTAACTAAGTTTCTATGATAATTGTAAATGGCCACAGGGTTGTTATGTATTTCCATGCTCCTTGTGCCATCGTCTTGTAACTTTATGTATGTTTCTGTAAATTTGTATGAGAATATAAAAAAACATTAAATTTTTTTTTAAAACCTTTCCAATGTTTAAACATTACTCAAGTACAGTTCGAATAATATGATACAGGAGACAAGGGAAAATAAAGTAAAAATGTGCTAAGAATGTCCATGACCAAAATAGTTGTTTAAATAATTCTCCCCAGTACTGGAGTTTCTTAATTTTTTCGCGACCTGAGAGTTGAGTTTCTTATGAAGAGTTTCTTATCAAAAAGTTCGTGTATTTAACTGAACTGACAACGCCAAAAGCGGATCTGCCTCGTTCTGATTCAACATGGCCTAAATCAGCTATCAGCTAAATGCCCTACGGCAATAAAAGTGCCAATTAGATTGAACATCAAGGAATGACAACATGTTGCTTTGTAAATCTGTGATCGAATAACAAGGTAAAACGCCGAGTCACCAACAACGACTGCCGCTGCCACTGCCACTGCCCCCTGCCCAGAGACAACATTGAGTAGTTTATCTAAGCATCTAAACATTTACCTAAGCATCTAAAGCTTGAGCCTCGGCGGTGTTCAACTACATCTCCTAGCGTAGATTGTCGGATCAGTTTTTTCTCAAATCAACTGAACCCAAAAACACTGCAAAAGCAGTTGTCCTAAAATGTTGTACAGTAAGACTAGCTATCATTACGTTAGATGGATGTTTCTTCGAGCCACAATTACTAAAACTCCCACCTCTAAGTTCTCTGTTCTGTTTGTTTTGAGATGCGAAAGATCAGATAAGTTCGCTCGTATCTTTCGAGATTCGTCTCAGTTGCACTAAACATTTTGAGTAATTTGTTGATATCGTCATAAAATGATCTTTACTTTCAGATGTATCTCATCACAAACGTCTTGCGAATTCCAAACAACGTCATCCTACCGTCTGACAAGGTAAGAGTTAGACTTATGACCTTTCGTCGCTTGTTTCCCTGTGTTCTTTGACTTGTTGATGTCTCTCCGGTCAATAGGGACTCATAACATTACTATGAAAAAGCGGGCCCCCTTTAGGCCCTTTCAGAGTGGATCCAAACGCAACAATCAAGTTAATTAATTTTGTTTGCACAGAGGAAGATTATTGCTTGAAATGTATGCATTTTGTGATTAGTAGGTCAGGGAAACGTCTTTCTTTGTATTAACAGTTTGTTTTCCAATGTTCAAGCTCTCCAAACCAGACTTTGTAGTGATTTTGTGGCAGGACGTCGGTGTAAGAAAACTCCCGCAAGTTCAAAATGGCCTCAATTGAGTCATGTCAATCAACCGGGTGAGTCAGAAAAAACACACGCCGTTTATAAAATACTTCATCTCAAAATCAGTGATATAAAAATTAGCATCTTTTTATTTGTAGGTCGAGGAAGAGCACTGTTGTACCAAGGAAGATGAAGATGAAGTTGACCAGAAAATAATGGAAATAAGAAAACAAATAAAAGCTGTAAGTAAAATATATCCGATCAACGCTATAGGGCCTGAACAAAAACTTTGTTTTCATGTTTCACGGGGGCGGTCCAATACTGTAAAATTCTTGACCGCATCTTTTTTGTCCTGGGAACAAAAATAAACCAACCCGGTTTTTTGCCGAGGTTTATGGGAGAAAACCCAGAAAAAGCCACGTTTTTGGGACATAGCTGGTCAGCATAAAATTTCAGGTGTTCTAGCAGAATTTTGGTGCTGTTCGGTAAATTTCCTTACGACGAACCTTGACAAATGATCTATTGTCCAAAAATATACGGGGAAAAAGCCAAACTCATTTTTTTTTTCTTTATCGTGATAAAATGTAAAGTATAAAAACTAACATAGAACACAAATTGAATTTTAATATGATAGATTAGTGGTAAAAAACATACGTTATCGAGTCACCTCTAACCCAACATTGTAATTTAAACGAATAGATTTAAACGATTTTCAAAGTACATCTAAAGTTAACAACAAGAACAAAGTTCAAGGCCGAACAACTTATTTCATCGTATGCGTGTACAGTAACGACTGTTTCATTTGAAACGATTTGTGTGAATCATAAAGCTGACGGTAGCATCTAAAATCATTTTATTAGCTATTTCGTTGAAATTAGAACTGCCAAAAAGCAACAAATCGCATAAATGATCATCAGGCAATTGCGTCACATCAGTATTAAGTATATCTGATTTAAAGTAAACTCATTTAAGGTAAACTCATTTAAAGCAAGAAAGCGACCTTTTGGGACAGAGCTGGCCCAAAGTTCAGAGAAAAAGCCAAGTTTTGGGACAGACCTAAAACCACCATCCCCATAGAACATGACCACCCCTGTGTTTCATCTTCCAGTTATTTATTATCTGACGTTCTATACTTTGACAAGACGAAAAGCTTTAGGGGTAAATAATCTTTCAAATGTTTGAATGTCTACTCGATAACCAACGAAACTGATCCTCACGAGATTAGCCAAAAATATCTCCTTCAAAGACTTGTAGCCATTATTTTTTTGCAACTTTGCATTACATGAAACTCAACGGGGGTAGATATTCTTCAATGTTTTTTAAATTTTACTAGGGACGTCTAAAATTGATCCTCGCAAGATATGACTGTGCTAAACCATTTCATTTCATTTCATTTTGATTTATTTCAACAGGGTTTAATACATTCAGTAAAATTTACATAACTGATTTTCAATGTGCCCTGCTTAAAAATAAACTAACCTAATACACGAATTGCGAGGATGGCTCAATGGTAGCGCGCTTGACTACCAACTTGAGGGTTGATGGTTCGAGTCCCCGCCCTGTCAAACCTGCTACGTAGAGTGAGGAGAGTCGCCAACTCTCTGCAATTCCAGGCTAAAGGAATCGCGAGGTGTGGTCACATCTAGAGGAAGGACCAGGACACTGCTTCGATAAGCTTCGCTTCTCAGTGTCCTAAAACTACCTTCGGATGCTAGGTAGCATTACAGAAAAAAAAAACTTTCTATTATCACTAATAAATATGACTAGCTATGTTATTCTCTTTGCTACACCTTTATGTTCTTATCTTCTGTTTCTCTTCCTTTCTTTCTTCCTTTTTCGCGTATGTCTTTCTGTTTTCTTTCCTTGATTTCCCTAGGCTTGTTGTAGAATGAGAACATTAGACAAATACAGTAGTTCGTTTGAAACTGGTACAAACTTGCCAGAAAATCTGCCCACTTGCTTTTCAACTAGCCGATTGCTGTTCCTGCATCACTTAAAAATAGTTTCGTTCTGTTGAACTTCAAAGATACGAAAATGATACATAAAAGGTTTGATTTATTTACCATCTGTTGAACTGCTTCAACTAGACTGATTACAGCAAGTCCCATAGTTATCGCTCACCAAAACGAGACTACCGCCAGCCAAACCGGGAGGAGCGAAACTACGACATGTAATCAGTCTATGCTTCAACCAGCTTCAAATGATAATTCTTACTAAACGCTACGATTTCCAAAACAATATGCCTTGAGATAAAACGAATCATAAGCAATTCAATATAGAATGTTTTTGTTTTTGCAGATGAAATCCATGCAAGTTTCTGCCGCTTTGGCCACCTTACAGTCGATTGGCCACATAAAGCTGAGAGCAAATCATATTTCCCACCGAAAGGTATGTATTTTATATGTATCATGATATGACTTACCTGCTTAAGCCTCAATCGCAGCTAAAATACTGTAAAGAGATATGTGAAGAGAAATACCTAGACTTATTATTTTTGTGTAGTTTCGCTCCCTGAACTGATATGTCCAGTATGTCGTTACAACTCACTGAAGCGGCAACAACAACATCAATTCAATTCAATGAGCGAAAGTGAAGGGACTTACATCATGAGTCTAGCAAATATCTACCTTCTTCCCAAAGAAGCTTTCAGCATGAATACGAGATTATTGAAACGAAGAATACAGATTAATCATTCAAACAGATCAATTTCTAATTCTGCATTTACTTTGAGTAGATGCTTACCAATCAGAATTTTCAATCAAGTTTGTACATTTACAATTTTAGATATCGAAGGCTACGACCTGTTTCTGTTTATGTTTGAATCTTTCACAAGTGCAGCTACCATTATAGCCTGCGCGCAGTCTCAGGGAGTTGAGGCTGCGTGCAGGCTACTACCATTATCATGCTGTCTATTTTTGTGGAACGCTCTTGCCATATTTGAGTTGCTTTTATTTTCTTATTCTATTGCAGGCTACGCATTTTTGCTGTACAAGGAAGAGATTTCTGTTCAAAGATTAATGGATGCTTGCATGGTCCAAGATGGCAAATTCTATCTTTGTGTTTCAAGCCCAACCATCAAGGATAAACCAGTAAGTAGGATTACGTTAAAGCTATTGGCTTGCATCAAACTGTGACAGGATATGATTGAAAAATTCAGAACGCTAGAAAAACAACGATTAGGCGGCAGATGTTTAGTTTTATCCTTCTTCATTCGATATATGAACATATCTTCTCTTAACAACCCCTTTTCGCATGCACAACGAGTGAATTAGCCATAAATGTTTTGGAACACTTTTGCAGCTTTCTTTGTTTACATGTGCAGCTTGACTAATCGGCCGTAAGAATTCCTTTTCTTTGCGATCGCTAATCGCTTTTTACTTGTATGTCAACCAAAACAAAAGATCCTATTGTTGCAAAACAAAACTATCCCTTTTTTGGTGAAATTGTTAACAGCTGACGGCAGCAGAATAATCTTCTAGAACTGATATGGTTTAAATGTGAGGATGAGTGAGTTTGTACTCAAGAAGCATTTGACGTCATTTGGATGTACTTTTGATGTCATTTGGATGTACGCATGTGTTTGCAATCGTTCAAGAGGTGGTCATATAAAGCAGCAGAATGTCTTCCACCAGTTTTTTTATCTTCAAAAGGAAACTTTATCAACACAGAATTTCTAAGAATTAAAATTGGCATGTCACTACATAGCCTGTGTATCACTTTCCGTTAGTGTCTAACAACAGGCCTTATTATTGTTTATTTATTCGTAGGTGCAAATTCGTCCATGGAATCTTGCTGATGCTGACTTTGTGATGGACAGTTCACAACCACTTGATCCAAGAAAGACCATATTTGTTGGAGGTGTACCAAGACCACTCAGAGCAGGTAACTTTAGTTCATCATTATAAGCATTTATTGCGAAATGAACTCATTCAGTGACTTAGCATCATCCATTTTTGCTAGAAGATATGTGTATATCAATATAAGAAAGATCCAGTTTCATTTATAAAGAGTTGTTGATTCTCCCTTTTTTCAGATTCATAGATCCCAAATATCGAGGTCTTGTTATTATTTTAATTAACGGACTCCAAATGTTGATTTAATGTAAATCCCCAGACCCCTAATATTGACACGGACCTTCCCATATTGACACCTAAGAAGTGCCCCTCCTAGGGGCTTCAGCTTCTTTTCAGGGGGCAGGCATTGCTCAAACAGATCAAATAATGCCTCAAAATTTAGATGAGTCTTTCAACCAAACGTTGAAGTGATCAATCATGTGTTCGACTTCATAAAGCTAGGCTCTATCGTTCTCGTTAATTGTCTCTGGTGTCAGGTAGTAGACGATTTCTCTTAACATGGGCAATACAATTTAAGAAGAGATTCGATGGGTAAGAAATGTTTGACATGATTCAAATTCGCCCGTCAAATCAGTCAAAATTTCACGCATCTCAAAGGAAGCTGTCTCGTCCGAGAAATATCTCATCTATTTTCGTCCTATCTAAATTATCTTCTGGTTTCTTTACGTATAAATTTGGTGGTTGCTTATTTTGACTAAAATAGCGAAAGAAGCCATGTTATTTGCAAACAAATGGGGCTAAATCCCACACCGCTGTTGATCTTTCCTCGTTTTGAAAAAGAATTATTCTAGAACATCTGTCAAAAGCTTGGAAAGGATAAATTGAGATAAATCAAAAACCACAAAAATGAAAATTTCTGGAAAAATCTCTCTGGCTTCTAAAATATTCATGACGGGAAAGGGAGAAGTCTGCATGAACTGTTCACTAATTAATGGAATTTTATGTTTTAAGATTTATTCATTCCAATTCTATTCCGGTAAATCATCATTATTTATAGTAATTTCTAGTCCTCGTTTAATTTTTTACTAAAGTTGGATAAAATACATTAGTTCGAAGGATTTTTCTGTTTTACATGCGGTCTGATATTGCGTACATTTTGGCACCATATATGCCGTTCTTATTCGTAACAAACTCTTCTATGGGCTAAATTTGTGACCTCAGAAATAATTCACTAGAAAATCTAGATTTTGAGGTAATGAATCAGATTAATCGACTACACCACTGTCGAGTCCTAAGACACAAGATTATTCGATTTTTAACAGACAGGCATCAATACTTGATTCAGTAGCTTTCTGCATTCTTCTGTTCTCATTGGTTTCTGATTTTCTCTTGACAGTTGAGCTTGCAATGATCATGGACCGTCTCTATGGAGGAGTTTGCTACGCAGGTATAGATGTCGATCCTGAACTCAAATATCCAAAAGGTATGTAATTAACCTGTTTCCCGAAAAATGAGTAAAACATTCCGAGCCATTCACTTCAAAATTTTAAGGCTCCTATTGAGTAATAAATCTTAATTTAGAGTTATTTAATTTAATCTTACAGTTGAATCGTAATTAGGTTGGAGGCCTTTTTGACCTAGATGCCTTTTTGCATAAATGAAGTAGATCTTTGTTACACCCCCTGGATGGGGTTCTTGACTTTGATTTGTACGAGGGTGTGCCCACCAAAAAAATGTTTTCTTTAACCGGCTCAAGAATTGTTCTCTCCAAACGACGGCCGACTCTAGAAGAAATCGATGAAAAGTATATTGCAAAAGGTAAAAATAGTACCGGGCAACACAACAACGCGCTCTAGCGAAATACCCCCTTTTGACAACCGGCACTAGAAAAATTGCGTTCTTTCGACATCCGGCGGTAGAAAAAATCAGGTAAAAACGATACCTTGAAAAACGGGACATCCCTGTCGGAAAATTATTTGTACGTACGCCCTGCGTCGCCCTGCGTGAGTACAGCGTTATAGTCTGCGCTTACCTTGATATTTCTCCGTTGTTTGTAGGCGCTGGTCGCGTTGCCTTCTCAAACCAACAAAGCTACATAGCAGCAATAAGTGCAAGATTTATTCAGCTTCAACATGGAGACATTGACAAGAGGGTAAGACATTAAATTAAAACTTTTCGTAAACAAGTTGTCCCTTGTCTGCTCCCAGTATGAATGATGCAGCTTGTTTTATATGAATTCTTATTAATTAAAATCTCAAGTAAATTTACCCCCAAAGACTGATGTTTGCATAGATATTTTGTGTAAACAGAGAATATGACAATATGATGTTAGAAGTTTACAGTGAGCTGAATAAAAGGGCAATTTAATAGTTCATATCTTGAACACCTAAATGTGAAAAGCCCTCTCTTCTTTCATTGTCATTTTTAGGGTCATTGTTTAGGCCTCTCTAAAATCTGATCATCTCAAGTTCATAACTCAGAGATTCCTTAACGTATGGCAAGAAAAATGTCTCAAAAATTAAATTGCACTATTAGCAACGGGAATATAAACCTTTTTTAGTTCCATCTGTCTTCACTAGTCCGCAAAACATGATAAAACATAGGGCATTATTGGTATACTTAATACAATGATTTACTGCTACTTGTCTCCCTCTAGAACTACTACTACTGCTACTACTTAATACTACTTGTCTCCCTCTAGAACTGATGCACAAACTAACTTATTATTGCAGGTTGAGGTGAAGCCCTACGTTCTCGATGATCAGATGTGCGATGAGTGCCACGGTGTTCGTTGCAATGGCAAATTTGCGCCATTCTTTTGCTCCAATATAACATGCTTGTTATATTACTGCGAGCAATGCTGGGCCATTGTGCATTCACGTCCAGGTCGTGAGTTCCACAAGCCACTGGTGAAAGAAGGAGGCGACAGGCCCCGTCAGTCCCCGATGAATTTCCGTTGGTGAGAGGTGAAGGGTAATTATGTGCTTATATGTTTAATATCTTTACTACAAAAGATGATCAAATCTATTGATCTCTAATTTATGATTTCTTGCAATAATTTCGTCATCAAGTTGATTCCAAAGTTGTTTAGAGTAACCATGGCATACAAAAAGGCATAGCTAGAGCTGCAATTTTGCATCTAAAACACTTGTAAGCCTTTCCATTAATCATTTGGTACAATGGATACAAAAACCTTTTTCGGCTCAAAAGAGGAAGAGCCACTGCTTCCAACGATCGCTCTCTGGAAGCCAGTGGCGAAACCTATGCAAGTCACCTTCAGTGAAAAACTTAAGGGTCCTCGATCTGCCTATGTCCCAAAGATGTTTTATTTGATTGTTTCCACGATTTTTTAGAATATAGAATTGGCTCATTGTCCCGGTTGGCTCCATTATACGACGTCTAGCTGCGTCCGTATCTTATCATTCTTCGCGCTCAGTTTTGATTANTAACATCGAAGGAATTGCTTGTTCTTTCAAACAGCGGAAATTTACTCAATCGACGCAATGTAATCGGAAAATTGCTGAGTGCGTAAAAACTTCTTTCACGGGGAAAAATGGACTTCGCGAATGGACTCAGCGCCAAATTTCAGTGGGAGTTTTCCGCGCAATTTCACCGTTTTATACAGCAAACAATTAAGTTCTCGTTTCCCGTAGTAGTGTATTCTTAGGAGCAAAATTGACCTTTTCTAAGTAAATACTGCACTTTGCCAATCGGTGTTCAAAATGAAATTCCTTAGACCAGGCCTTCAGAAGAGACCATGCGTGCACATTAAACCTTCGATCCAAGGAGATTCCGTCGATCTAAGAAAAATCCGAATATCGAAGGACGCGGCCCTTGCCGTAAAACAACTGTGTTACGACCATAGGGCTTAAAATGTGAAATTCACGGTCAATTTGAACCACTTGGGGAAAGATTGCCCCACAAACACGAATTTCTATCTTTGAAAGACTCAAGTCTCCAGCGTGCATTTACAATATAACACAATCAGCAATGACAAAAACTATGTAAAATCTAAGAAAGCTTATCGGTGTATTTGTAGAATCTTAACTAATATTAAAGACACAGTCAATATTCTACATCGTACAAATTCGTAGGAATAACCTTGAGATTGTGCACAATCGAACCAGCAACCAAGCAGCTTTCCTTATTAACTAGGGCAATGCGAAGGAGCAGTGACGAAGGACCATTTTTTGCACAGAGCGACTGATATTATAAAGCTGAGTCGAGACAATAGCATCTGTTTATCTTCGCTTGAGCTTGGTTCACATTAGGCCTGAAAATCAGCAAAAACTCTATTTTTACATGCTATACTAGAGTATTTATCCCTCTCATGTAGTGGATTGCTCCGCTTTTACCTATTGTTCCGAAGCTGAAAATTGTACGAAATTTGTTCAAAAATTCAAGACCATTCCTCTACATTTTCAAAACACTGTAATTAAATCTTTTGAAGTAACATAGTTTTTTTTTCTACCCAGCATCCCAAGGCAGGTAGTGCTCCTTCACATTCCCGCCAATGTTAGAAAAGCAGCGGGATTGCTGCCAATTCATAATCAAAATGGTGCATCGCGCCTCACTACTGGAATATAAACAAACATGCCTCTGCAGTCTCTCAACTTGTTTTACCCAACTACCAGGGGCTCGTCATCTGAAAAACGGTTAATCATTGGTGCATCTTCTCCTAAAGACAAAAGAGATTATGACATATGTAAATGAAATGATAATAATAGCTTTGCTTTGAAGCATCTTTGATGGAGTTTTAAAACGTGCTTATTGTCTCGAGGGTCCAGAAAAGGTCAAACCTTCTTTCGAATGGCAATTTCGTTATTTAAACCTTCCTCATTTTATCAAGTTAAAAAAAACAGATTTTTCGAACTCCTTTCGTTGTTTATAACCTTATAACTTTTAAACCAGTTGCTGTTGCCAAAATAACCCAAATTAGTCCTAGGTTTCTTATAAAAATTACTAAACCTTCCTCAAATATGACATTAACAAGCAAAGCCTTCATCCGTATCTGGTTAAAAAAATACATTTGCAAAATTTTTGAACGCCGTAAACTCCTGAAAATGTATCATCAATACCATCTCTCACTGGAAAATATGATTCCTCGAGGGGGTGAAAGAGAGCACTTATCTGGTTAAAAAAATACATCATCAATACCATCTCTCACTGGACAATATTATTCCTCCAGGGGGTGAAAGAGAAAATTTACCTGGATGAAAAGATACAGCTACGTCATCATCATCATCATCGGCTCTATTGTAGCCTCTATTTGCAAATGCCATGAAACTTCGTTGCAGACTTCTATACTTGGCAAACATGACAACCAACGCAACTACGAGAACGAGGACGACTATTGCGACAGGGATCGCCCAAACGAGGGTCTTCTTTGATTTGCTCTTACCACCAGTTTGGGGCTGCACTTTAGGTTTTTCTGCACCTGTTAGAAATACAAATTAAACAATGTATTGCAAGAACATGAAAGAGGAAACAGCTATACAAGGATCATTAAAAGTTAATTGAAGTGGAAATGTTGAGGAAAGCCACAAAGGCTCTTGGAAAAGGGGTAACTTTGTATGTTGATGATACGGGGGAGTGCCATTTCTTAGGGATATTTTTTTCACTAACATTGATGAATTATGGGTGCTCTTCCAGACATATTTGCAAAAATACAAGAAAACCATTATTTGTGGAGTTGCGGGCCAAATTCTCAAATTTTCCAGTAGTTTACGGAACTATGACCCAAAAATGTTGGAAACGTGCGGAAGTATGGACTCCGGGCCCACAGAGAGGGGGGCTAGGGGACAGAATGGCCAACACGGTGATTTCAGAGAGGCCTAAAGAATTGTTTGATAGATAGAAAGAGTGCTAGAAAGGGAGTTTCCAATGTTTTCCGAGAGAGTGTAGTGGAACATACCTGTAGTAAACACGAGAGAATCAGAACTGATCTTCTTTGTATGGTCTGAAGTAAACCATATTTGAACCTGGTGAAGCAATTTAATGAGAGTCAGAACAGTATTATTACTGGGTGACTAACAAAGCCCAACTGTTTGGAAAATCACCAACATTGTTGATGTTACAGATTTGAAAATATATATTGTGCATTTAGACTGACGACGTGATTCCTTGCATAATTCAATGCTGAAAATTGAGACTCATGTAGTCAGTCTATTGTGCATTTGGGAGTGTATTACAATCAGACAGAATTCGATAGGATTCATTGGAACCGAAGAATTCCTTTTTCAGAATTTCTGTTTAAATACCCATAAATAATTTCAAGATCGGGCCGTTTTCACGGTCAACTCCTTTGTGATAGTTTAAGCTTTTAAATCTTTGTGGAATAGGTATTGTGGACGCTATGGGTGTGCGGGGTTGCGCATGGGCTGTGGTTTTAGCGCTGGATCCAGGTCTGGGGCAAAAACACTTCTTTTTACAAACATCTGCAGTTGCGAATGTTCGTTAGAGTGGCGTATTGTGAAGTAGTTTACCTTTATGTAATGGCCGCGGGGTAGACATAGCTTTTGTTTGTTTGTCATCTTATTTAATACCGATCATTTTATAAAATCTAGCTTTCTATATACACAAATTCTCCCTGTGGTATTATTTTAGTAGTATCTTATAGCAATTTGTAAGTAGCATAGTTAGTAATATGTGTTGTACATTTTTATTGGAACGTATAAAAGAAAATAAAGAAAATAAAGAAATTACACATATCAACAAATGATTAAGCAATCATTTTCGAGGTCTGGCAAACATTTTCAAACAAGCTGGCAAACTACTAGCATCCACCATGCAAACGAAATTGTACAGTAACTTACAAAGCAATTATACTTTGAGTTTGGTAGCAAATCAGTAAGCTCTACTGATGGTCCTTTCACAGCTTTCGTGAAGTTTCCACTATGTCCTTTTGCATCACCGTATTGACAAATGATCTGCAAGACAAATAAACAGAAACGTAAGACATTCTTCGAGATTTGTTTGAATATTGATGGGCTCAACATAGGCGTCGAATCTTTGCAAAACTTTACAATTAATCGTGTAAAATGTTATTTCCCTGTTCTTTCAAATGAATTGCTCGATGGGAACTTTCGGTAATTTGCCACAATCCCAGAGAGAGCATTTTTTAAATCATCAGTATTTTTAGAATTACAGCGTTTTTATGTTCTATGAAAGAATGTACGAGAGAAGGTATCCAAAGCTTTGACAAATATAAAAGCACTATAAATTCTAAACTGAATGAGGAAAAGAAATATGATCAATACAAGAAAACATCAGTTTTTGAAGGTCTACAAGATGGTGTCAAGCAAAACTCTGTAGCTTATATGGTTTACAATTTAGGATTTTGATGACGTCATAACTTCAAAACCAGCAGTTTTATAAAAAACACTGTAATTCTGAAAATAAGGATGATTTCAAAAATGCTCTCTCTGGGATTATGGCAAATTACCTAAAGCTCCCTTCGAGCAATTCATTTGAAAGAACAGGGCAAAAAATTTTTACACTATTAATTTTAAAATTTTGCAAAGATTCGACGCATATGCTTAAGAGCTCCATTTCTAATAGATACCAGCCACAAAAACATACAGGGTAAGTAAAAAAGGTATAGATGTTTGCCAAACAGTTATCCATCAATTTGAGCGTATTATACGTCATTTCGTAGAGTAAGGGCTAACTTAGAGCGTGTTTGATTGGTAATTCCAAACCTACCAGATCCCGAAAACAGTAGACTTTGCAGAGACGGAAATATATTTCCCAATCAAACACAAAATCTTTAAAACAACAGGTTTTGTAGAGTTCGAACACAGTATTCGGCCGATCGAACAAAAGTACAATGCAGACTGATGGCTTCGATTCGATAGGCCGAATACTGTGTTCGATTCGAACTCTTCTCTCCGAAGTCTGCCAAACCTTCTGCCTTTTTGGAGCAGAAGGTTCAGAAGGCCTACCAAACCTACCGTTTTGAGAATTTCGGCGCAAATCAAACAGAAATTCCGAGTCTACCAAGTCTACTGTTTTCAGAATTGGTACCAATCAAACACACCCTTAGATGAGAATAGGCGTCAAATATTTAACAAAAATTTCACAAATAGTTATTGTACCTTCCCTTTGGTTTATGGCTAAGAAGGAATTTCTGCTTTGCTATAATTGTACTTAGGAAATTTTTGATATCTTGATTATTTTCGTAATTATCGCGATTTTTGTGTTCCAACCAGTTTTGAGGTTGTGACGTCATCAAATTACTAGATTGTAAACCAGAACATCTACAGATCTCTGCTTACCGCCATATCATAGACCTTCATAAAATGTGATTTTCTTGAAGATTGGGTCACTTTTCCTCTATCAATCACTAGTAATCTAGGATTTACGATTTTTCAATTTTTTTTATGAAATTCTTCATGAATTTTTTCGATAAAAAGAAAAAAAAAGCAGTGTAATTCCGAAAATAATCAAAAATTTCCAAAGTACATTAGCAAAGTACCTGATATTCCTTCTGACCTATTAACCCAACGGGAAGATGCAATAACCATTTCTCCAACCTTTTTAAGATTTTACGCCTATGAAAATTCATCTTACTGAAATCAGTCCTGTCGTTCTAGAGTTATAGGGAAGTTCGTTTGGAAGCTGTTTTGGAAATACTTCAAGAAGGACTAGAAATTTTGATAAAATTTCGTTTAACTGCAAGCTTCAAACAATTTTTCAATAATTTAATTTAAAACAATTTTGTGGCAGAATTACAGCAAAGTACCTTGGGGCTCAAATCTTTCAAATCTTTAAAAAGGTGGGTGTAAAATTGGATTACATTTTTCTTTGAATTGAATGGCTTGAAAGGAACTTAGGGTACTTTACTGTAAATCTGCCGTGGACATTTTTTGATATCTTGATTACTTTCAAAATGGCGGCGTTTATATTTTTATTAAAAGAACTCATGGAAAATTTTGAAAAAATTCAAATCATCGCAAATCCTAAATCAATAGAGGAAAAATGATACAATGTTCAATAAAACCATAGTTTATGAAGGTCTACAATATGGTGGCAAGCAGAAATCTGTCACTCTTCTGGTTTAGGAATTTAGAAATTTGATGACGTCACAGCGTCAAATATAATAAATGCCGCCATTTTGAAAATAATCAAGAATAAAAAAATGTCCACGGCAGATTTACAGCAACGTACCCGAAGTTCCTTTCAAGCTATTCAACTCAAAGAAAAATGTAAAAGAATTTTACACCCACCTTTTCAAAGATTTGAGCCCTAGCCATTCAGTTCAACAAAAGAGGTGATATAATTTAATACCATCTCTTTTAAAGATTTGACACATGTGCTGTACTTTACTAACCTGCCTCAATCCTGGTTTACAATAGCTGCCTTCTGTCCAAGTGAAAAACCCAGAACGTGGATTTAATGCCGGTTCAAATCCAAAATTGCTTGGTTTCAGCAGCTCTAGGATAAGAAAATTTCGTTACACGATCTTGAAGAGACAGTAATTAATCAGGTTAAGCCTTTGAATGCCATTCTAATTATTTTAATAGAAGCGATGTAATTTTGAGAAAAAAAACAAGATTTGAAAAATGCTGATGTAATTTCGAAATGATTTGTTTCTGAAACTTAGGAGAGGCTTGCTAAAACTGGGCGAACGATGCTGCCGCTCTGAAAGCTGCAAAACACTGTTAGGAAAACCTGCAGCAAAAATTACACGCTTTACTTTCAAAACCATCAAGATATCAAAAATGTTGATTTTATTTTGACATGATACATTTTCTGAAACTTAGGAGAGACTTGCTACAACTGTCGCTCCAAAAGCTCCAAAACATTTTTAGGAAAACCTAAACATAGGCTGCAATCTCTGCAAAACTTTGAAAGTAATCGTGAAAAAGTTATCGTCCTTTTCTTTCAACTGAATTGCTCCAAGGGAATTTTAGGTCATTTGCCATAATTCTAGAGAGCATTCTCGATATCACCATTACTTTCAAAACATGCAACATTTTCATGTTTTACGAAAGGAAGTATGAAAGAGACTATCTAAAGCTTTGACGAGGAAGTCAATTGAATTTTCAAGAAATACTCAGTTTATGAAATCTAAAATATGGCGGTAAGAGCATAGGGCTCAAATCTTTAAAAAGGTGGGTGTAAAATTCTATTACATTTTTCTTAAAATTAAATGGCTTGGAAGGAACTTAGGGCAATTTGCTGTAAATCTGTCGTGGAATTTTTTTGATATCTTAATTATTTTCAAAATGGCAGCATTTATTATATTTGACGCTGTGACGTCATCAAATTTTTAAATCCTAAACCAGAAAAGTGACAGATTTCTGCTTGCCACCATATTGTAGACCTTCATAAACTATGCTTTCCATGAAGATCGTATCATTTTTCCTCTATTGCTTTAGAATTTACGGAGATTTTAATTTTTTCGAAATTTTCCATGAATTCTTTCAACAAAAATAAAAATGCTGCCATTTTGAAAAAAATAAAGATACCAACAAATTTCCACGACAGATTTACAGCAAAGTACCCTAAGTTCCGTTCAAACCATTCAATTCAAAGAAAAATGTAATAGAATTTTACACCCACCTTTTTAAAGATTTGAAAGATTTGAGCCCTGGCGGTAAGCAAAATTCTGTAGCTTTTATAGTTTACGATTTAGCAATTTGATGAAGTCACAACTTCAAAATTAGCAGCAATAAAAAAACGCTGTAATTCTGATAATAATTATGATATCAAAAATGCTCTGTCTGGGGTGATTGAAAATTACCTAAAGTTCCCTTCAAGCAATTCATTTAAAAGAAAAGCGCAATAACATTTTACATGAATAATTTCAAAGTTTTGCAAAGATTTACCACGTATGCTAAAAACCTGTCGCAAAAAATTACACGACTTACTTTCGTTAGCATCTGTGACAACACTCGTGACACTGTAGAGCCAATCAGTTGGACTCAAATTCTTCATCTTGACACCAACTGCTATTTTGTAGTTAGTGCATCCACGCAGACCAGTTAACTTGTGCGAATAGGATCCAGTTGGTACCTGTGGTTCCAAAGAGTCTTTATGGTGATCACTCCTAGGAATATAAATTGATGAATAAGACAACGAAATAAAATACAACAAAAAGGAATTGCTTCTCGAAAAAAAGAGGAGAAACTGAGCGAGAAATTAATTTTTTCTTACTTACTTCCTACTTTCCCACCCTTAAAAATAAATCTTAGTGTAAAATAAATTGCATTAATTCAGGTAAATTCCATCACATCAAAATCGTAAATCAAGATCATTTCTTTCGCCGTATACCCTTGGGGGACCCTTGCTTCACACTAGAGTAAAAATGTACTAGAAATGCATAAAAAATGCGAAGGAAACAAGCGTTGAAATTCGTTTTTTCTCAATCAGAGATGTCGTCGGCGCATTTGAAGATGTCTTAACTCGTTGGATGGAATGAAAAAAGTTTTGATCCCATTCGGAAGCGAACTCGCTAAAAATGCGTTTGAGATGAGTTTAGAAATGCATTATCCCAATTCGAACACGTTTCTACATGGGCGGTAGGAGACGTTTGGATTGCTTTTTCAAAAATGTTGTGGTCATAGGTTGCGGTTATTAACATTAAATTAGCCACGATGTTTTCAGAGCGGCTTCCTGTTATTTTGTAGCCACTTGACGGTTGACCCGGCAGCCCGTCAAGTGGCTACAAAATAACAGGAAGCCGCTCTGAAAACATCGCGGCTAATTTGATCTTAATAACTGCAACCTATGACCACAACATTTTTCAAAAAGCAATCCAAACGTCTCCTACCGCCCATAATTTCTACTTTAGTGGGAAACAAGCTTAAGGGAAATTCTTGAAGGGATGAGACATCTAATAACCAGCTGAAATCAGGGAAGAAGATGGCTTTTTGACAAAAATTAGGGAAATTGAATGAAAACGAGGGTACTCATACTTATATATGATTTTATATCCAGCAACATTCTTGAGCGTCCTCAATGTTTTCCATTGTAACAACACATAACTTGATTCTGTCGTTGCAGTGAGTCCATTTGCTCTGACAGCAGAAGCTAAAACAAAAACCATTCCTTGAAGGACAAATCCGGCGTAATTATAATTAAAGATATAAAACAAGCCTACCTACTTGTGAATAAGACACTAACTTCTTTTTACCTCTTCACATTCCTACCTGTTGCTCTTCTTCAAACATATCTGAAAATGGCCCAACTGTCAGCACCATTTTCTACAATTGCACAACAAGGAGGCTAGTCTCACTTTAGAGGCCAGATTGTGACGTCAAAATGCATCGCGAAGTTGCCGTCTTTTAGTGCACTGAGAAGAAAATTCAACAAGGACTTATACTGAATTTGCTTAAAATAGCGTTATGTGGGCATATTATATCAGTCTCTTGTATGAAGTAGGAGTTGTCTAAAAGATGGGAAATTTTGTCTGTCTGAAAGTGTCCGTCGGACTGGCAGACTGCTTGCACTGTATTTATTTGCATGCCCTGTAATCCATCCAGACAAGGTTAATCGAGTACCACTCCGCTCTCAAACCTGTAAGCTGTACCGGGGCCTATTTGTAAAGGGTCTGTTTCAACCAGCATGCTTTGCACGTGTCATCTCTTGGTTGGCCACTGTTGTTGCTATTTTCATGGCCCATGAAAATGGCGACAATAAAGAGCTAGCGCGTGCGGGGCATGCTGGTTGGAACAGGCCCTTTGATTCAAACTCCGTCGGATGGACATCAGATAATTGAAACTGATACTCACAACAAACAGTTTTGTTCTGATCTGAAGAATCTCCACAATCATAACCACTATCGCATCTCTTTTCTGCTGGCAAGCAAAGTTCACCGTCAGAGCAGTTGAAGCCAAAGGGAAATTCATCACAAAGAAATGGCGCTTTCGAGGCTGTAAAATAAAGTATGGATTTTAATATTAAAATGTACCGTATAGACGATGATATAGATGTTGTTTTCGCGTTGTTTTTATTGAATAGAATGTACTTATTTGCTCAAACTACGCATCGTAACTTACTGTTAAAAAATAAAAACCAGGGTAAACGGCCCAAACTTTCTGTGGCGGCAGCAATTGTCGATGAAATGATTCAATAAAATCAGTAAACGAGCCAGATGCTGATCTCCGGGTATTTTCTGGAACAGTCCAAGAGAGAGCATTTTTTATATCTATGTTTCATGAAAGGATGTACGAGAGAGAGCATCTAAAGCTTTCACAAACTTTAAAAGCACCATAAATTCTAAATTGATGGAGGAAAGTCAATATGATCAATACAAGAAAACCTCAGTTTTTGAAGGTATACAAGATGGCAGCAAGCAACTTTCAGCAGCTTTTATGGTTTACGATTTAGCAATTTGATGACATCACAACTTCAACACTAGCAGGAATGCAAGAAACGCTCTCAAATGTGCTCTCTCTCTCTCTCTCTCTCTCTCTCTCTGCGATTATGGCAAATCACCTAAAGTTCCTTTTGTGCACATCATTTGAAAGAACAGGGCAGTAACAGTTTACACGATTAATTTTAAAGCTTTGCAAAGATTCAAAGCTTATGCTTGTGTTATTTGTGTTTTTTAAAGTGTACGGTTTGCCTTATAAAAAAGGAAATGATCCAAAAGTTTCGGCCGGACAAACTTCGGGCAGGCTGAAATTACGGCCGGAAAAGTTTCGGATAAGCATTCATCCTGAGACTTTGTATTGCCAAAACTTTTGGTTGATAATTTAAAATCANTACGATTTAGCAATTTGATGTCATCACAACTTCAACACTAGCAGGAATGCAAAAAACCCTCTCAAATGTGCTCTCTCTCTCTGCGATTATGGCAAATCACCTAAAGTTCCTTTTGTGCACTTCATTTGAAAGAACAGGGCAGTAACAGTTTACACGATTAATTTTAAAGCTTTGCAAAGATTCAAAGCTTATGCTTGTGTTATTTGTGTTTTTTAAAGTGTACGATTTGCCTTATAAAAAAGGAAATGATCCAAAAGTTTCGGCCGGACAAACTTCGGGAAGGCTGAAATTACGGCCGGAAAAGTTTCGGATAAGCATTCATCCTGAGACTTTGTATTGCCAAAACTTTTGGTTGATAATTTAAAATCATACTCACGACACTGCAATTCATCACTACTATCAGGACAGTCTGGCTTCCCATTACACCGTGCGCTGATAGGAATGCATTTTGGGTAACTCGCACATTGGAATTCTCCAGGACATGAGAACGGTGGAGGAGCTAAAAATGAAGAAAATTTGATAACAGCTTTGCTTCGCTTTCCTGTATCTAATTGCTTTCCTGCAGTCTACTAGCTAGAATCTCGAAATACGTGGAAAATAGAAAGAGAGTTTTACTAATGAAAACATTGATCATGTCCCAGTTTAACTAATGCCCTCTGGTGTGGATGTTTCACGATAGTAACTTAAATAATAAGATAATCAAAATAACTTTAACGAGATTTCGAATCGAAATTCATAAAACGAAAGTAAATCTAAATCCCGAATTTATAACGGACATATTTGGAACCAGTGATGTACCTTATAACATGAGAAGTGGCAATGATCTGTCACAACCAAATGCAAGAACCAAAAATTTTGGCATTGAAATCACACCTTTTATTGGACAAAACTTTGGCAGCTGCTACCAACTGAGATAAAAACTGCTAGCTCCCTGACAGTTTTTTAAAAATCGAATAAAATCATGGAACTGAAGGCTTTGTCGAAATTTTATTCCAGACTTAGGTCTTTTATTCTGAAACGCAATCCGGGGTTGGTATAATTGATGATAAAATGAAAGATTATGCTGTTACTCTTTTCTCTGCGAAATTACGTATTAAAAAGCGACCAGTGCGCAGTGACGTCATAAAAAAGTGACAATGCAAAGTGACATCATCTCAAAGCCCTCTCGGAACGAGGCTGCCCTATTGTTTTCTCGTCTCTGAATCGTGACTAGCCACCTTATCGTGTACTCGTGGACAAAATGGAGACCGACGGGGGGACATTTGGCCGAAATTCCCTAGATGTTTATTGAATTGACAGCTGAAACGCAAGTCTAAATGTGGAAAAAAGTTTGTCATTTGATTCAGGAGATGGTAAGTTCGTTTTCTAACATAAATTTAACAAACTCCGGAATCGTCCTTTGATAATAAAATTTTGCCTTTCAAGGCGCACTGACTTTTAATGGATTGCCAACCGACCTTATAAAGGAATCTTATTTTGTAAAATTTAAACGGAAAATAAATAATCTAAGTTTTGTATGATAATCGTGTAATCTTTTAGCTTCTTAATTCTATTTTGTATCTAGACAATGGTTTCTTATATTTTTCTTTTACAGGACCGTTCTTGATAGCAGTACTCGACTTGTACTGAAAAGGCTCATCCTGTATAAATATGTATAATTATTGTTATTGTTGTTGTTGTTGTTGTTATTGTTTCATTAGAATTCAAAGAGATAATTGATAAAATCAAGGAATGTACGCTCCCTATTCCTTTGAAACTCAGTGCTTTCAATAACCTGGCTTTAGCAAAAGATTTCACACCACTTTGAAAAAACCAAGATAGAAGAAAGCAGCTTGAGGAACCAGATACAAAGATTACGAAAACTGTAAAGAAATGTTTGATATATATCCCAAGAGCAGTGACAAGGTATTTTTCGTCAACAGACTACTTGGGGGGGGCTTAGGATAAAGAGACTTTGTGTAGAAATCTTTAAGACAATGAAAAACCTGAATCCATCAATTATGAATGACATCTTTAGTTTTAGGACTTCAAATTATTCATCACGAAATCCGAACAACTCGAATCCTTTTCGGCCAAATCAAGTAACTGAAATTTAATCACATGACCCAACCATGTGCGCATTTCAATCAAATCAAGCGCAGTGAAAAAAGGTAAATAAAAGAAGAGGTCTTACTTGAACAACCAACTTCGTCTTCGCCCTTCCGGCAATTTGCTACACCATTGCATTTCAAATAATTTGGAATACAGCTACCATCTAGGCATTCGAATCCCCAGCATCTAGTACTTGGGGGTCGTCGTGTTGAATAGGGGGATACTACCCTCTTCGTAGTAGGGCCTAGAAAATATGGCAATCCAACGTGAATTATAATACCGGGTACCCGCAGGTGAGAGCATAGGCATCAAATCTTTAAAAATATTGCACAAATGGCGATTGCTTCTTACGTTTGATCTAACGGGTTGAAAAGAAGTTCAGGTACTTTGCTATATTTCTATTTGGGGGATTTTTGATACCTTGATTATTTTCAGAATTACAGAGCTTTTTCTTTTAATTGAAAGAATTCATGAAAATTTTTGAATAAAATTAAAAACCTCGTAAATCCTAAATTAATAGAGGGGAAAACGGTACAATCTTCAAGAAAACCACAGTCTATGAAGGTTTACAATATGGGCCTATAACATGGCGGTAAGCAGAAATCTGTAGTCTACGATTTAGCAATAGACCATTTTGACATTTAGAAAAATGGTCTGGGGAGAGGAATATTTTTCTGGTAAATGGCTGCCACGGAGCTATGATGATGATGTCATAACCTCAAAACTGGTTGAAACACAGAAGACGCTGTGATTCTGAAAATAATCAAGATATCAAAAATCCTACAAATAACATTATAGCAAAGTACCTGAAAATCGTTTCAAGCCATTATATCGAAAGCAAGATGCATTAACCATTAACCGCAGACTCCAGCCGACAGTAAAAATCCGCATATAAGAACCTACCTTTTTTAAACAAAGCTGTTTTGGTTCTTATGCTAAGGATAACATTCTTGAAATCAGGCTGTAGGTTCTTAAATTAGGCTCTTAAATTTTCTCAAAAACTTTTTTCGCAATAGTGTTTCTGTGTTTGAAGTCTTTAAAATGTCTCTGCTTAGAATCAAAATACTCTGATAGAGGTGAATTACCAACCTCGTCCCCATGGCCCAAAAGGAGGCTGGTGAATTACTAGCAATGTGGTGGAATCAGATTTGTTTAGGCCTTTTAGATGACTGAAAAGCAATATTAAATTTTACTATTTTAGACGATAATCAAGTGAACATTTTGGAGTGTCACCGCTGAAAACTACACCAATGCTTCGTTCTTCAAAATAAGAGCTTATGCAAAAACCAGAGTGAAAAGGTTCTTGCAAATATTGGAAATTTCAGGCTGCAGGTTCTTATGCTAGGAAGCTTCTTATATGAGGGTTTTTATTCTACTTTAAATTAGTCTGACACGAGTTTTGGGACACTCGTAAGTATACTTACACACATATTCATCGGAATTATCTCCGCAGTCATTGTATCCATTGCACAGCAGTTCTCGTGGTATACATTTGCGCCTGGACCCGCACTTGAATTGGTAGCCGGGGCAAATCAACGCTGAAAAAATTATGAAAATAATTATAGTCTGTCTGTCTGAGATTAGAGCATCATTTATCATCATTTAAAATATTTATACAGGCTGAATAAGTTTCAGAATTATATCTGGTTTTCAAACTGACCTATTAAAAATCTAAGCTACGAAAAGAAAATTAGTTACAAAATTATTGATTTACAAAAGCCAATAATTTATATAAAATAAAGTGAAATAAAGTAAAATACAAAGGAAAGCTACGTAATCCGACTTTTTAGAGCAGATTTTTGAACGCACGTAGAGAGGGAGCTAATTTATAAGCTTTATCCAGGCTGTTCCAAAGGGTGTAGTTCCTCTGTAGCAGACAGATTTCTGACCTGTTTTTGTTTTGAGTAATGGTATTTTCAGATTAAAATCCGTCGAGGGTAGATGTCACGTGAGATTTGCGATAACGCAAAAATTGCTCATGCAAAACACTTCGACTGTTGCTATTCGCGGGCATTTCCACGTGACATTTAATTTAAGACGAATTTTAAGCATATGAAGACTACTCTCTAGTGCCAACTAGACGTTCCCCGGTTGCCAAATTTTGAAAAATTTCTCCACCCCCTCCCCCAGCCTTGTTAGGACTCCCGCTAATGAATTTTCTTGAAAATGTGAGCAAAACCTTCCTTTGACTTGGGCGAAATCGATCAAAAGCTCCTGCAAATAATACTTTCATTTTGAAATAATTACCCCGCTTATCAAAATCCCTCGACTCTCTTAAGTTTTCCGATTTTTCCACAGCCCCCTCCCCTCAATAATTAAGACCACCCCTTCTATTTTGCACTGGAGAGCACTGGTTTCGGATTATTGAAAATGCAAGGTAGTCATTTTTAGGTGTTATGGAATCATACGGTTTCCGGTCCAAATAGGGTTGATCTAATTCAGGAGCTTGTTGGGGATACAAACAGGCTAAGTTGTGAGCCTCGAGAAATCCCCCTAAAAGGGCTCCAGATCGCATGCGCAGTTACGATTTACTTCACTTACGTAATGTGCAAATTAGATGGTTGGTTGAGAACAAGAGAAGAAACAATAGCAACGATGCGCATGACATTGTGAAACTCAACGTTGATTCGCTCACAACAATACTGAAATACAATAGGTTAAAAAAATTGGTCAGCACTTCGTCTCCCCAACGAGAGCTGAGCTTGAAGTGTTTGAATTACAACTCAGACTCTTAAGGGTGAATTGACAAAGTCACGTGACATCGTCTGGACAAATGAAAAGATCGATACTCACTGCATCCAAGAGGTTCGTCTGACCCATCAAAGCAATCATTAACGCCATTACAATATGAAGCACTTGGATAACATTGGCTATTGTCTCTGCAGGGTGATTGGCCCGCTGGGCAACTTAATGGTGTTGATTTCCTGGTTGGGCTTGGTGTGGTGTCTATAAAGGAACCATTAAACCATAGTGAAGGCCGGCGCAAGCGAGAAAACATTGCTGCGGAAACAATTACTTTCTTTTATTATTTAAAGAACATTTCTTCGTTGTTTTCACGTTGCTGCAGCAAATGTTGCAGACGCGTTTTGGAAGCAACAAATGCTCTTGAATTTGTTCAAAAGCATTTCTTGCTTCCTGAACGCAATTGCGTTTCTACAACAGGTGTCGCCTCGTTTGCTGGCCCTGGCAACAATGTTCTCTCTTTTAGGGCAGTTTAGTGCGTGTTTATTACGAGACGATACTACAGGGATCATGAGAATACATTGCAACCCAGTGGCCTTAACATTAAACATAGAAAATTTACAACTTTAATTTTTGTAACGTTAAAGGGAATCTAAGCATATAAAAGTGGCTCAAGCCACTTGCGGTTAAATCCTAGCCAATCAGTATCAGTATTTCCTGTTGACACAGATTAGCTACCCATCGGTACGTGTCACGCCTATTGTCTTTGCACGGCTATTTTTATCAAAGGCTTATATATGCGTAGATTCCCTTTAACAAAGAAACGTTTTGCTTTGATGCAAGGGCGCGCAAACTGGAAAACATTCAAGAAGGATGCAAAGATCGCGCAGGCGCTGTTTAAACTGAATGTAGACATGTTCAGTTATTGTGAAATTATAGATTGATATAGAAAAACAAATTGCGTGTCTCCATTTGCACGCCCGAGCAACATCGCCAAAAATGAGAATCATTGAGAGTCAATGAATGTTTTCTCGTTTGCACCAGCCTATAGAACAAATGCATCAGACAACAATGATCTGATCCAGGCACACAGAAATGTGTTGGCATTAGCCATAATATACGATTATAGATAGACCACTTCGTTAGACAATGGACCATTTTGCAATTAGGAAAATCGAAATCACTGAAGAGGACATGTTGGGAAACGGTAGGATTAAAGTTTGTCTCAGATTACATGTCACATGAAAATTTCCGCGAATAAAAACAATTGAAGTGCTTTGGATCAGTAATTTTGCGTTATCGCAAATCTCACGTGACATCTAATTTGAGATAGACTTTCATGCCGCAGTTGTTGGTGAGTTAATTGTTTGTCTTGTCATTGTTTATTAATTCCTATTTCGAGCAGATTGGATTGCTTTAAGTGATGATAACAGTAGGCCAATTTGGTAAGGCAGTTGGAATGGAACTCAGTCAAAAGTATGCTCGATCTAACAATTTAAGATCCAAGCGGGTATGTAAAAAGCGGTTACGTAAGAGGTATTCCTTATCATATTCCGTCACTTAGTAGCCATTTCATTTTTCGTACGGGTAAATCGTGCATTTACAAGGCAACCATGTGTGTCTACGCTTACAATACCAACAGCTTCTGCTGAGGGGCAACCCTCCTTGAAAGAATGAAATATGAAAATATGGCATACGTTGGGAATCAAAGATAACTGGGAAGAGATAGAGGTCAAGGTTCTGTCCTTTGTTTTATAAAATTAAAATAGAGAAAGTTCTTTTCGAACTCCGCTTTTCAGGGTATGGTAAAGGCTTTTGGGCAACCAGCATGCATTGCAATCGTTTGTCATTTTGTCATGAATTTCATGGATTCTATTCAATTCAAGTCCAATGTTTAACACACGTAAGGGCAAATGTGGCCGCATCTGGAGCTGCAGCGCCGTGCTGCTGACTTGGGTGACATCACAAAATTATTTTTATGCAGCGTGAAATTAGGCCACCTTTAGAAATAGGGCTGCAATGCATGCCGGTTGAACAAAAGCCTTAAACTAAGAACAAGGTTTGTCCATCTAGTTTTTTAGGAGTCTATACTCACAATTGAAGCAATTGATTTCATCAGAGTTGTCATGGCAATCATTATCTCCATCGCATCGCCAGTTTCTGAAGATACAGCGTTTGTTTTGACACGTGAATTGAGTTGGTGAACATGTGACACCTACGAATAAAATATTTGATTAGTCACTTCAAAATTGTATAACGTTTTTAAAAAAGATGTTCGATAACTCTGAGAAAATACCGCCGACTTTTGAAAGAACATAGCACCAAGAGTATTTAATGGATTGGAATGGATCGAATTCTACTTGATAGCCGAGAGATTGAAGTATTTTGCAAGTTTTCTCGCCCTTTTATGAGCACTGGAAATATAGTTAATTCGGCGTTCCGAAAATTTCTTGGTTGCGAAATGCCTGAAAAAGGGCCTAAAACACTTGATCAAATCATTAAGAAACTCCTCGCACAGAACAATAAGAAAGCACAATTTTCATGGGTGAGAGATATTATCTGCACATTTACTGCCATGGGATTGAAAAACGTCAGTATTTATTTGAAAATCCCATATAAACAGTGGATGAAATTTACCTCGCATTTCAGCCCCAGATCTGGCAGGTGGGGTGTTTTTCCTCATACAAACAGGCCCTAAGAAAACCAGGCGTACTAACTGAAGTGCAGTTAATTTGATTGCCGTCTAACAACAACAAAACGTTCAGACGCTGATTTGACTTACTGCATCCTCGTTCATCTGATCGGTCACCACAATCGTTATCTCCATCGCATTGCCATCTTTTTGGAACGCAGCGTCCACTTGTGCATTTGAATTTGTCTGGACCACACGTGTCATATGCTGTACACAAATAAATATGAAGAAATCAAGACTTGAAAAATAAAAAACGCAGGTATATATAACTGGGATGCGACACTACTGAGGCAGAGTTTGCTATTTAGTTATATCCCACTCAACCACAGGAGGCCCAATCGCGTATTAATGTTTAGATCTGATCTCTACTCAACTCATGGACTCTTCCTGCCGCTTGCCGCTATATTCAGTTCAATACAGCTAGTTTGTTGCTGTTTTTGTACTGCAATAACGCAACATTATTGCTTGTGTACTGTATTGTGTACAGTAGTACAGTACAGAAACAGTTGTATTGAACTGAATATAGCGGCAAGTGGCAGCAAGAGTCCATGAGCAGAGATCAGATCTAAACATTAATACGCGATTGGGCCTCCTGTGACTCAACCACCATAGTCCATTTTTGTAAAGTCCCTTATTGCAAAGTAGCATTCGCAAATTTCTTTCAGGTTGTAATCGTTGCAAGCATTTTTGGGGCTGTTTGCGAAATGGTTGATCATTTGTCCATCCGACACGAAATTGCTTTTGTTAATTAAGGCCAAAATATCAACTGGGTACTTTTTCTTGTAGGGCAGTTAGGTCTCACCAGACCAGAGTCAGATTTTCGGCTATTTGCAATATGTATGGGGCTTGACTGTTTCCCTATAATTTAAGAAATCAATCCGTGTCGCACAGACCTCTGATCAACCATTTCGCAAACAGCCTCGTTTATGTGAGAAGCATATCACTCTTGATGAACTTCAAGTACGTTTTTTGGCAAAAATCTCTTCGTTTTCAATATCTCATACGCTTTTTCGAAGAGTGATACAGTACACCTTTCAGTTTTATGTAATTTTTACTTTTTCCATGTGATGGCCAATGGCTAGTGATAGTATCCTGCTCTCAGTGGTATCATCCTTGTAGTATCGTGAAGTAGTTTGTCCGTAGTGTAATCAGTAATATGCCTTATAAATTTTAATGGAATATTACAAAAGAGTTCGTAAGACCGGGATTCAACTTTATTTGAAATACATTATGTATACGACTTGATTATTTCTCAATGATTTTAAAACTGTAAGTTTCTGACGGTCAACTTATCAACCATTTAAAACAAGATACACAACTAAATACATTTAAATATTCAATTGAATATAAAATATTTGCACTTCGATCACAGGAGGCCCAACGTATAGTGGTGAGGGGGCCTACGCATGATTACATTCTATAGAAAGAATTGTCAAGATCTTATCTTACATTAGAATCTCTTGTTGAAAGTACTTACATATGAAGTTTTCTTGCCTTTGTTTCATATGACAGTCATTTCGTCTTTGTGTGTCCTTGCTCTTGGGCAATCAAATGCAGCGTCTCGAAGAAGGCTAGCCATCAATGCGTAACCCGTCTGTTTTGAATTGCGTTAATACTGTACTGCAGTATCTATGTATAGTATTAAGACAAGGAGCGCAACTTATTTCCAAACAAATCAGCAGCAACTGTTTTATTTTCACCCGCCTTGCATCAATATTGATCCAAACATGCAATATGACACATCAAAATGTTGCTAACTTATCAGGCAACATCCTTAGATAACTTTCTGCTTGAATGTTTTATCAAAACTCAACAAATTCAGCGGCTAAAGCTCATGTAGTCGGCCTTATTTATCTTTCTCCGCAGGCTCTGTAGCTACCTCTGGACCCATTATTCGAAATTCGAACGCGAAAACTCGACAAAAGTCATAGCAGAAATCTTCATCTACCCCCGTTACTTGCCGATAAACTTACGTTGCGAACAAAAGAGCGGGGGTAGATGAAGATTTCTGCTATGACTTTTGTCGAGTTTTCGCGTTCGAATTTCGAATAATGGGTCCAGAGGTAGCTACAGAGCCTGCGGAGAAAGATAAATAAGGCCGACTACATGAGCTTTAGCCGCTGAATTTGTTGAGTTTTGATAAAACATTCAAGCAGAAAGTTATCTAAGGATGTTGCCTGATAAGTTAGCAACATTTTGATGTGTCATATTGCATGTTTGGATCAATATTGATGCAAGGCGGGTGAAAATAAAACAGTTGCTGCTGATTTGTTTGGAAATAAGTTGCGCTCCTTGTCTTAATACTATACATAGATACTGCAGTACAGTATTAACGCAATAGACGATTGCGCTAAAGATGGCGTCGAGGAATTTTTTACCAAGATCCTTTGCGGTATTGAAGAAATCAACCAATCAAAACATTCGAAATTCAATTCGACGCAAAGCATCATGGTTAAAAATTCCTGTCCGCCATCTTTAGCGCAATCGTCTATTCAAAACAGACGGGTTACGCATTGATGGCTAGCCTTCTTCGAGACGCTGCATTTGATTGCCCAAGAGCAAGGACACACAAAGACGAAATGACTGTCATATGAAACAAAGGCAAGAAAACTTCACATGTAAGTACTTTCAACAAGAGATTCTAGGGTAAGATAAGATCTTGACAATTCATGCTTTAGAATTTATGCGCAGGCCCCCTCACCACTATACGTTGGGCCTCCTGTGCTTCGATATGAAATGAGTTAAACACGACATTCCGAGCATAACCGGTTATCAAGCAAAGAAATATCAATAGAACCGACACCAATCAAGCTAAAAGAAGAGTAGAGTCGAAAGATTAGGATAGTAATCAAGGGAATCGATGTGACGTAGAAAGAATTGAGAATAAGAAAGAGGCGTAGGAATAAGACGATGATTAAGAAAATATTATTGGAGATACGTAAATTGTTTATTGAGTCCTGAAGGATACAATGCTCCAAGTATAAATATGATCCGTTTCATTTAAAAGAAGCATCGAAAACAGACCTTTATTTCTTTTGCAGAGTTTTATTTTATTTTGAAGTGAACTTTAATAACATACCACAATCCCGTTCATCAGAATAGTCGTGACAATCATTGTCAAAATCACATCTCCAGCGACTTGGAATACATAGGTTGTTGTCACACTCGAATTTACCTGAACCACAAGTACTACCTGAAACGAAAGATTATTCAAGCGACGAAATAAGAAACAATATACAGGGTGAGTAACAAAAAAACGCATGGCGCTTGAATAAATCCTATTTTGAGGGCAAGTGCTGAGGGAATACTGGCCGATGGACTGCACAGCAAGGCAAAGAAGTCGAGGGAAGCTGCAAAGGCCTACGGCAACCTTCAGACCTTTTTCCTTTTTCCTTCTCAGTATACCAGGTGAGTCAATAAAAACAATCCCCGTTTGAAAGGCCACTCCTCCCTGGATATCAAGGCAATAATATTGGCAAATATATCATTTAATAGTGGACATGTTCAAATCGATTTCAAAATTTACCTGACTGAAATCGGCCACTCCGTTGTGAAATTATGAGAGATTTTATCGAGAAAGCCCGTTTAAGAAACCTTCAAAACAGATCTAAAATTACGACCAAATTTTTCTGATATTTCTGCCTTGCAGCTATGACTTCAACACAATGAAATCATCCGGAATAATGCTATGTTCCCAGGATGACACTTTCATCCTACAAAAGGGTCAACACGTGTTAAAGCATGTAAAAACCATTGCTGTAAGGCAGAAATATTTGGGAAATTTGGTCGTGATTTTAGGTCTGTTTTGAAGGTTCTTTTAGGAGCTTTCGCGAGAAAATCGCTGATAATTTCAGAACGGAGTGGCCGATTTCAGTCAGATAAATTTTAAAATCGATTTGAACATGTCAACGAATAGATCATATATTTGCCAATATTATTGTCTTTATATCCAGGGAGCAGTGACCTTTCAAACAGGGATTGTTTTTATTGACTCACCCGGTATAATTTTGGAGACTGGGACTAGTTATATGAAAAACATCGAGGGCAAGCTGCAACGGCCTAATGTCATGATCCAGACAAACTTTGGCAAACACTAAAGCAAGACAGAAAGGTATTTATTAATTTCATAACAATTTTTCCCCGCCACCTGTGGTTCAATTAGATCAGTAATTTACCCGGCTTTAATCGGTCATCCTTTTCTGTAACTATGGAAGATTTTCTGAGGAGAGCCCCTCCCAAAAACCTGCAAAAACGAGTGAAAATGACGATCAAAATTCCGTCGGTTTTCCTTCTTAACAACAACGACACTTACATGTATTTGAACATATTTTTTGTCCTCTTGGGAGGATGCAATCCCCCTGAACAAGTTTTCTCGTCCTAGGCGGGAAGACTTTTTCATCCTCCCAAGAAGATAGCACGTGCTAAAGCGTGTTCAAATCATTGCTGTAAGGTAGAAATGTTACGGAAATTGGCCGTGATTTTAGGACGTTTTCTAAGGTTTCTCGAAGGCACTTTCTCGAGAAAATCCCTTATTAGATCAGAACCGAGTGACTGATTTCAGCCAGGAAAAATTCTAAAAATAATTGAACATTTTGGTTATTCAATCAGATATTGCAAAATATTATTGTTTTGATATTTAGGGAGCAGTGGCCTTTCAAAAGACGTGCATTTTTTCTGACTCACCCGATATAGTTCACTTATTTATACTGAATACAAGAGCCCCTATATTTCGTCTCGTTCTTTGGCCAATTCTGCTAGCACTCCATTTCAACAAGGGATTCATGACATGATAGATCAAATTTCGGACCATATTTCGACGAATCCCGGGGAAATCCAGGCCACCAATCACAGCAAAGCATTTCAACATGTTCATCTCATCACGCAAGTTCTTCATCTCAAGGGGAATGAAGTTCATTCTTGATTTCAAAAGTGTTTGTAAAAAAATTAAAACGATATCGGGAACTAAATTCATTCCCCTTCAGATGAAGAACTTGGGCGATGTAGGCCACTGATTCTGACCTTCTTGTGTCATGAATCAGCAACCACGTATCAGTCAGATCGACTCAGACAAGGTCTCAAACTATCTCCTTTTTTGTAACACGCTATCAAAAAAGATCCAAGAGGTTGTTTGCGAGATAGTTGATC
The DNA here is from genome assembly GCA_004194415.1 of Aurelia aurita. NCBI lineage: Eukaryota > Metazoa > Cnidaria > Scyphozoa > Semaeostomeae > Ulmaridae > Aurelia > Aurelia aurita. The sequence continues at coordinate 82,550 of REGM01000030.1, forward strand.
ATTTGTCCATCCGACACGGAATTGTTTTTGTTAATTAAGGCCAAAATATCAACTGGGTAATTTTTCTTGTAGGGCAGTTCGATCTGACCAGAGTCCGCTTTTCGGCTATCTGTAACATATATGGGACTTGACTGTTACCCTATAATTCAAGAAATCAATCCGTGTCGGACAAACCACTGACCAACCATTTCGCAAACAGCCTCACAACTGCAATCACAGCTCCCAACAGCAGCCATACAAACATGGCACAAGTTTTTTGGGACACACTGTGTGTCTCTTTCTGTTGTAATAATATATGATTTGCTTCAAGAGGTCATTGATCAATTTGCCTTTGCGCGGAGAAAGAAAATACTTTCTACAGGCATGATAAAAAGGAAACTATTTTGGCATTCAAATACCAAGGATGTTTTGAAATTTACCAGAAGCTCTGCATTCTCCTTTGATCATTTTAGTTCCATTAGGACATCTGCAATGGACGTGACCATGTGCGTAAACTGTGTCCAAATTATCAGGGCATGAACAGATGTTACCATGTGGATTTCGCAGGCACAGATATCCACAGTGTTCGGCCGAGCAATTGCCAGTTCCTGAAACAGTAGAAATGCATTAAAAATCAGAAGACTTCTGTCATAGAAAAAGCAAAGTTCTTATCATCCAAACGCCTGCAGTGGTGGACACTAGGGGGCGAATGTATTTATGTATGTATGCATGTATGTATGTAGGATTTCGCAATTTAAAAGGAAATATGTTATATTAATTTAAGAAAAAAAGAGATCTAATTACATGTGTACAATATATTACAAGAATAAAAGCTAAATATTCTAATCTAAAGACACCCCAGGTTAAAATGGCAGGGATAGCATTAAAAGGTCAAAGCAACCTTGTTTCCATAATGGTCCCTCCAGAGGTGTTATTAAAAAGAAAGTTTTAATAAAAGAAAAAACGGATATTGTGTCAAAAGTTGAATAAATAATGCTGCCTTCTTAAGAATGCGATCGCCCCCAATACTTGGTAAAACAAACATCTTTTGTTTGAAAACAACTGGGGAAACAATGCATTTCACTGAAACAATAGCTTCACATACCAGACTGATTACCTGAATCCCTTGTATCCCTGCGGTAATCCTTCCTCAATAGGGAATCATACTGAAATAGTGAAAAACCTGACCTTGCTTAGGCCCATTCTTGGCTATCACCTCACAGAAACGAAAATAAGCAAAAATCCCATTCGGCACACAATTAATGACGAAAACTTAACATACATCAGTAGTGTAAAGTTCACTTCACACTGTCGATCCATGTGAATTGAAGCTGTGATCACAATAGAATTCATCGAATCTCGTCAACTGATTACAGCCACAAGTTCGTGTGGTGAGGGCCTAAATAGGGTTGAGTTTTTCAGGGCCATATTACGAGTCTGTTGTCCGAAGCGATATCATTCAAGCTAAAGAGCACAGAGAAAGAAGGGACTCAGGTAATAGGGATACAAACGAACCTTGTTGAGAAGAAGGTCCAAAGGCTTTCAACTCCATGATTCCCGTGACGTAACTCTTAACAGTGGATCTGCTACTTGCCACTGACTTCAAACCTCGTTCGATCGAGCGCAGTGACCAATCATCCCAGTATAAGTAATTGTCCAAGACAGAAATTGAGTATGGATGCACGATGTTGTAAGTGTAGAGTCGCTGCAAGGAGAATGAAATCATTGCTACATCTTTTATTTAAAGTTGCCTTACAATTTAAAGGTCAGTGGCGGACTCAAATCACTAAAAAAACTGAAAAATCATATTTCACAATCCCAGCTTGACAATGTGTACCGTGCCCTTGTCGAAAGCCATCTGCGATATACTATTGTCATCTGGGGGAGTCTTCCGAAATCAAAATTGGTTGACCGTTGAAAAACTACTAAAATTCGATCGATCAATAATGACATATAAAATAATTAACACAGGCAATGTCCCGAAAGCCTTTGGGATAAATATCAACATAGTGCCCAGCACTAAGACCACAGAACAAGGACCTGCAGGGACCTACAAATTCCAAAAAATAACATAGAATGTCAATAAAGGCTTTCACTATCCGGCTCTTAAAGCTTGGAACGATATTCCCATTGATATCAGAGAGCTCCCTACAATTAATAGATTCAAAAAGCAACTAAATTATTATTTTAAGAGCTGAAATCAACTCCAAACACGACTCCCTGGAAGAGCAACTGCAATGTAGATAGATTACTGTACATGATTTTTAACTTTAACTGTATACACAATGTTTAATGGAACTACCGGGTGAGTCAGAAAAAACAATCCCTGTTTGAAAGGCCACTGCTCCCCGGACATCAAAACGATAACATCGACAAACACATTATTTAATGGTTGACATGGTCAAATATAACTTAAAATTTACCTGACTGAAATCAGCCACTCCATTCTGAAATTATGAGCGGTTTTCTGGAGAAAAGCCCCTTCAAGAAACCTTCAAAATAGGCCAAAAATCACGAGCAAATTTTCCAAATATTTCTGCCTTACAGCAATGACTTGCACATGCTTTAGCACGTGTTATCCTCTTGGGAGGATAAAATCTCCGAGAATAATGTTGTTATGCTCCCATGGGTGACACTTTCATTCTCCCAAAGAGATAAAACGTGCTAAAGCATGTACAAGTCATTGCTATTAAGGAAGAAATGTGATGGAAATTTGGTCGTGATTTTATGCCGTTTTTGAAGGTTTCTTGGAGGGGCTTTCTTGAGAAAATCCCTCACAATTTCAGAACGGAGTGGCCGATTTCAGTCAGGTAGAATTTAGAATATATTTGAGCATGTCCACTATTAAACAATATATTTACCAATATCATTGCCTTGATAGCCAGGGAGCAGTGGCCTTTCAAACGGGGATTGTTTTTTCTGACTCACCCGGTATAATTATTCATTTTTGCACTTTATTGGATTTATACAGCTGAAGGGATTTTTGCGTATAAAGAATTTGAACTGACAATGAAAATGAATGAAACGATATCAAGCCCAGCAAGCTCAACTGGATGATGACGATGATCAACGAGAAGATGGAAGTAATTTACAATTTAAAATTAAAACAAGATAAAAAGTTTTGCATAATCTGCATTTTAGTCCAAAAAGTTGTTGCTGAAATGTTTTCGATTGAGTTGAATTAAGGTGGTAGCGATTATTAGCAACTTGTGTTATGATTCAGTGGGATCTATGACAAATCGGTATATTGGCTTAATCAAGCTAGTACTTTCTCTACTACGCATGCACTCGCAAATATCAGCTCTGTCCAACCGCAATGTATTCCCACACGCCATAGGATGCGTGGATAATCATAAAAATGATATAATCTCACTTAATCGTGTCTTTTCTGCCCATTTTATTATTCGCCTTGTATTCACAGTTCCGAATTTAGGCCCTCGTCCGGTCACTGCACGGCTACAATAACAACAGCCTAAAATGCGCCACCGCAAGCCGTGTAGCGACCGGACGAGGGCCTAAATTCGGAGCTGTGAATACAGGCGAATAATAAAATGGGCAGAATCGAGTAAGTGAGATTATATCATTTTTGACTCACGTGTACAAAGTACAAGTAGAGTCTATCGGGTGGGTGGGAAATTTCGTGTCTCCTGTATCCTGTGATAATTGGGAATTGTTTTTAAACAGACAGCGATTGTCTGGTCGATTGTTTTTCAACAAACAAAGCTTGTGATCATGCCTTGCGATATTACTTGTCTCCGGTGCAATAATTGTTCGAAAGCTCTGCTTGATTGGGAGAAAGGACAGGCTAAACAAATAGGATTTTATGTCTGTGTCATGGCTGACTGACTTCAATTCAAATTCAAAAGTAATTACGTAAATATGCAAATGATCAAAACAAATTCTTTCTTTTAATACCACAATGGGCTGTTCAGTTTCTTGGGTGCACAATATTAGTAACCAGACCCGATTTCAAAGGAAACTATTTCCTTTGAAATCGGGTCTGGTTATCAGGCTAGCCTTGCATTCAAGTAAGGATTGACTCATTGTTGCTGAAAACAGTAATGACGTCAATGTTAACATTGAAGGGCTTTCTCGGAATCTGATTGCAAGAACATACAGAGTTGAGGGCAATAGGACATCTTGTACGCCTAAGAAGTAACCCTGTAGATTTTCCGTCGCAGCTCAGGAACAATGGAACAGAGTTTGAATGCTGCCTTTTCAGATATGTACTTTGATATTAGCTAGAAACTAGCTTCCCCATACTTTTTCATTGACATTTTTTACAGCTTTTGAAGGTTTAAATAACGTCCTCAAAGAACATTTTCAAGGCTTGTCAAGTCAGCTTATGAACTTTTTCTTGAAGGTTTCATTTTTTATAAAAGTTGTTCTTGTTTTTAGAAGCAATTGAAGTTTTTGAAGCTGAAAAACATTGTTATGTAATGGGATTTTCTAAAAATGATATATCTCCTACGACCTTCTCAATAATAAATTTAACGTGAGTCCCCCCAAGGGTCCTTTGAT
>REGM01000030.1:87586-99958 GCA_004194415.1 Aurelia aurita
CATTCCCAGGAAATTTTCTCGCTGGTTGTTGGGCCACAGATTTTACTACTCGTAAAATGTTGCTTATATAAACAATGTAAAAGTGTCGTCAAGACGGCACTGAATATGCTTACTGTCATAGCAAGAATAATGGTTCTAAATAGAACTTTTAAGTCTTCAAGGTAGGAAAAACATTTTCTCGGCGTCTGATCAGCACAATAGATAGTCAGAAAAACTGAGGTCTATCTAACGGATTACTTGCCTTACCACACCACGTACTGGTACAAATGTTTGTTTCTTCGTATTTCGGCGTTAAAGAACGCCGGTCAACCAGCATCCTTTGCGGTCACGCTTTGCAGGGAATGTTGTCATATTAAAATGGCCGCCGCAGTCGAAAGGCAACAAGCGAAGCGCGCAAAGGATGCTGGTTGATTGGCGTTCTTTAAGTCTTTCCGAGCCATGCGTAAATAGACAATACGGTGAAAACCCGCATATGAGAACCTTCCTCGAATAAGAACCTACAGCCTGAAATCTTCAATATTTACTCCTTTATGAAAGAACCTTTTCACCCTGGTGTTTGTAAAGGTTCTTATTCTGAAGAACAAATGCACTCATATAGTTTTCAGCTGTGACAATCCAGAAAATATATTTGATTATTGTGTAAAATAAAAAATTGAATATGCTCCTCAATCATCCAAGAGGCCTAAACAAGTCTGATTCCATCACATTGCCAGTGTTCTATCCTCGATCACAATTCACAGCAACCTGGTTCCGAGGGCCAGTTTCCTACGTCAATACTGACAAAGGCTGCCATGCTGGATTTCAACAGCCTCTTTTTGGGTCATGGGAACGAGGTTGAATTCACAGTATTTTGATTTTTAACTGATAAATTTTAAAGACTGCAAAGAAAGAAACATTGCTGGACAAAAACTTTTCTGGGAAGATTTAAGAACCTAATTTAAGAACCTACAGCCTGATTTCATGAGTGTTATCATTTACATTACAACCAAAACAGCTTGGTTTGAAAAAGGTATGTTCTTATATGCGGGCTTTTACTGTGATTCATTTGGCATAAATTAAGTTTCTAGTAAACTAAGTTTCTAGTAAGAAACCAAGTTATAACAAACTACTAAGTGTCCCAAAAACATTTTTCTCACCTTTGATTGACTCTTACTGGCGCATTAATTAAAGCTATAAATTTGAAACCTGTATTTTCATATTTCACATATCTCAACTCGGATAATGACATCTTGGCATTCTAAAAAGTGTCACGTTGAAAAAGCTCTCCGAAAGTTTGAAAAATATACAAATAAACTTTCTTTGCACAAATTGATTTTATATCAGCAGTAAATTTTACTTAATTAAGGACCTTTACGACATGGAAAATTTAATATGTTTCGTTTTTCTTCATGGAAATTTTCCAAATTTTATTTGAAAAAAGTTCTAGAATTTTCTGTCCAGAGACGCATAGTCCGAAATTTTTTCCCGAACATTTGGTCCAAATTTTTCTTCCCAAATTTTAGCTTTAGTAGGTCCAAATTTAATTGCCCGATTTTTAAAACAAGGCTTTACAGTAACTTCCCGTACAAACGAAACTCGATTTTTACGTTTAGTATCTTAATTCTTGCAACATAGGTCTCAAATCTGTCAAATCTTTAAAAAGGTGGGTGTAAAATTCTATTACATTTTTCTTTGAATTAAATTCTTCTTCAAAGGAACTTAGGGTACTTTGCTGTAAATCTGCCGAGGAAATTTTTTGATATCTTGATTATTTTCAAAATGGTGGCATTTATTATTATCCTAAACCAGAAGAGCGACAGATTTCTGCTTGCCACCATATTGTAGACCTTCGTAAAGTATGGTTCCTTAAAGATTGTATAATTTTTGCTCTATTGATTTAGGATTTACGATGATTTAAATTTTTCAAAATTGTCCATGAATTTTTTTAACAAAAAACGCCACCATTTTGAAAATAATCAAGATATCAAAAAATTTCCACGACAGATTTGCAGCAAAGTACCCTCAGTTCCTTTCAAGCCATTTACTTCAAATAAAAATGTAATAGAATTTTACACCTACCTTTTTAAACATTTGAAAGATTTGGGCCCTATGTTAGTTTTTGCAGTTTCTTTCATGCGGGGATCTACTGTATCATCAACAAAAGGTGGGTGTAAAATTCTATTACATTTATCACAATATCAATCAATAATATTGTGAATTAGAAACCCTAACCTGGTAGCACAGGCGTCTTGAGCGGTGGGTACTCTGGAGNCCCTCGAATAAGAACCTACAGCCTGAAATCTTCAATATTTACTCCTTTATGAAAGAAACTTTTCACCCTGGTGTTTGTAAAGGTTCTTATTCTGAAGAACAAATGCACTCATATAGTTTTCGGCTGTGACAATCCAGAAAATATATTTGATTATTGTGTAAAATAAAAAATTGAATATGCTCCTCAATCATCCAAGAGGCCTAAACAAGTCTGATTCCATCACATTGCTAATGTTCTATCCTCGATCACAATTCACAGCAACCTGGTTCCGAGGGCCAGTTTCCTACGTCAATACTGAAAAAGGCTGCCATGCTGGATTTCAACAGCCTCTTTTTGGGTCATGGGAACGAGGTTGAATTCACAGTATTTTGATTTTTAACTGATAAATTTTAAAGACTGCAAAGAAAGAAACATTGTTGGACAAAAACTTTTCTGGGAAGATTTAAGAACCTAATTTAAGAACCTACAGCCTGATTTCATGAGTGTTATCATTTACATAACAACCAAAACAGCTTGGTTTGAAAAAGGTATGTTCTTATATGCGGGCTTTTACTGTGATTCATTTGGCATAAACTAAGTTTCTAGTAAGAAACCAAGTTATAACAAACTACTAAGTGTCCCAAAACATTTTTCTCACCTTTGATTGACTCTTACTGGCGCATTAATAAAAGCTATACATTTGAAACCTGTATTTTCATATTTCACATATCTCAACTCGGATAATGACATCTTGGTATTCTAAAAAGTGTCACGTTAAAAAAGCTCTCCGAAAGTTTGAAAAATATACAAATAAACTTTCTTTGCACAAATTGATTTTATATCAGCAGTAAATTTTACTTAATTAAGGACATTTACGACATGGAAAATTTAATATGTTTCGTTTTTCTTCATGAAAATTTTCCAAATTTTATTTGAAAAAAGTTCTAGAATTTTCTGTCCAGAGACGCATAGTCAGAAATTTTTTCCCGAACATTTGGTCCAAATTTTTCTTCCCAAATTTTAGCTTTAGTAGGTCCAAATTTAATTGCCGGATTTTTAAAACAAGGCTTTACAGTAACTTCCCGTACAAACAAAACTCGATTTTTACGTTTAGTATCTTAATTCTTGCAACATATGTTTCAAATCTTTCAAATCTTTCAAATCTTTAAAAAGGTGGGTGTAAAATTCTATTACATTTTTCTTTGAAATAAATTCTTCTTGAAAGGAACTGAGTGTACTTTGCTGTAAATCTGCCGAATCTTGGTTATTTTCAAAATGGTGGCATTTATTATATTTGACACTGTGACGTCATCAAATTTCTAAATCCTAAACCAGAAGAGCGACAGATTTCTGCTTGCCACCATATTGTAGACCTTCGTAAAGTATGGTTCCTTAAAGATTGTATAATTTTTGCTCTATTGATTTAGGATTTGCGATGATTTAAATTTTTCAAAATTGTCCATGAATTTTTTTAACAAAAAACGCCACCATTTTGAAAATAATCAAGATATCAAAAAATTTCCACGACAGATTTACAGCAAAGTACCCTCAGTTCCTTTCAAGCCATTTACTTCAAATAAAAATGTAATAGAATTTTACACCTACCTTTTTAAACATTTGAAAGATGTTGGCCCTATGCTAGTTTTTGCAGTTTCTTTCATGCGGGGATCTACTGTATCATCAACAAAAGAACATACCCTCGAACACGATTAGTTTAAAGATAATTAGCAAAACGAAATGTTTGTGATATTTCAAACGCTGATACTATTTTGTCTCACTCGGTATACTATCAACAAATAAACAAATAACTGGTCGGCTTCCTGGTTAAACGTAGAAAATCTTTTCCGTTACGATCGGAATGTCGTGACCTAGAAGATTATGAACAAGACTATGCCCTGAAAGCCTATGGGATAAATACCAACTGAGATCTTTCCATTCGACCTACGATACGAGGCACGATCTCCAGATCCCTAGATATAGGACAGAATGTGCAAAAAAAGGCTTTCATTACGCAGCTCTCAAGATAGGGAATGACACACCTGCCGAAATTCGTGAGCTACCAACACTGGATCATTTTAAAAAAGAACTTAAAATGCATCTAAAGAGCTAGACTCAAACACAACTCCCTAGAAGATCATCAATGGTTAGGTTTTATAGGGATGTAGGTTTATATTCTTCAAATTTTTATCACCGTAAGTAGTTGTTATATATTTTAATTTTCTGAAGGGCTAATTTGTGTATAAAGAATATTAAATGAAAATGAAGAATGAAACATACCCTCGCATAGGATCCAGAGCAATTGCTCTTGGTTGCCCAAGATTTTGTGTAAACAGGACTCTACTCATCTTCACTTCATTATAACCAGCCCTAGGATACGCCCTAATAACACCAATTTGCTTTTTTCCTGTATCACTCCAATAAATGTTTTCACCCATCCAGTCATATGCAATTGATTCTACATGGTACTGACTCTCGTTGAAGCCGATTATTTCTTCTATGTATCCAGCTAACGAAGAGAAAGAGATCAGTCAGTTAGAGTCGGTTAGAAAAAAAAATTCAGGGACGACTGCACTTTAGCGAACCAGCTGTTTGTCATATCTCNTGTATCACTCCAATAAATGTTTTCACCCATCCAGTCATATGCAATTGATTCTACATGGTACCGACTCTCGTTGAAGCCGATTATTTCTTCTATGTATCCAGCTAACGAAGAGAAAGAGATCAGTCAGAACAGCCAGTGAGTCGGTTAGAAAAAAAAATTCAGGGACGACTGCACTTTAGCGGACCAGCTGTTTGTCATATCTCTCGGAAACGTGTTTGAACAAATACCCTAATAACCCTAACTAACCCCTACCTTACCCTAATTAACCCTACCTTACCCTAACCCTAACTTACCCTAACTTACCCTAAAAACGCCTTTTCCAAAACCAAACCCTGACCCAAACCCTTACCCCATGACACATAACTTGCCCATATAACTGCTGGTCCGCTAAAGTGCAGACTAGCCAAAATTCGTCCAGATGGCATGACGTCACAGCAGAGTAAATGTTCACAAAATTTCCATACGTTTCAATAGTAAATTTGCAAACAGTTGCATTAAATCACTCTTATATCACACGAATAAGCTGTTCTTGAAAGAAAACCACTAATTTAGTCCAAGAAAGCTGCGTGAAAACGTGCCTTTGCGACGAAATTTTGAAAACAGCGCCATAAACTCTAACAATTGTAAGTTGCTCGTCGCTTCTTTAAAGTCAACCATCCATTTTGACGTTCGACTATCTACTCCCGAAAGTCTTTAAATGATTTGATCAAATTCCAAAGTTTTGAAATCTATTTAAATCAATAAATAAACAAGACACTCTCAAAATGCCAGTGCGACACCATGTTTGTAATGGCTTCATTAACCTCAGCTCTCATTTTCAAAAGCCTATGATGTCCTGGCTATATGACATTTAGGACATAACCACGTCATTAAGATATGTATGATTAGAGTTGATTTACAGTTCAGAAATGGTTCAGTTTTGCGTTCTTCATTTATCGCGGTCAAAGACACCTCAGTCTAAGATACACCTATACACTAGAAACACTATAAATGGCGACGAGGATTCTTTCACATTCACCAAAAACCATTGATTTTACATGAATTTACTGATCCCATGAGACGTAAAGAGTGGAAAGGTTCCCCCAAGAGCTTGGCTTAATGCAGTACTGCTTAGGAATGACCCAATGGAATGTGTAGTATATAAGGTTGACACGAGGCGAGGAATATCACAGTTCGATAGTGATTTTGTATTTCGGACCCCGCCCCCTCCCACCCATATCTTGAAAATAAAAGTATGACGAGACTTTAGAATGGTACTTGACACTGCGTTCGTCATATTTTCACTAGACCGAGCCTACTATACCTTGAGTTTATATCTTGTGTTAGACTGTTAGTTTTTGTAACGTAATTAGAACATAGTGTTGATCAGTAAATAAAGTTATTTTCGTTTGAGTGTAACGAATTAGAATATAACTATTTTCTGAAACAACTATTCATTACAGTTGTGCCAACGTTTCGTGACATACCATTAAATCCTTGACTACCAAATACCACATAAAAACAAATTTCATGTTGAATTTTGGACCTTACTATATGCAAAGGTCTACTTACATCCTAGACTTATTACATGAGTCCTTGTTTTCGCTCCATTCCCCCCTAACCATACCCCCACAATACCCATTCCGCTTCAAACAAGTTTTAGCGGAATATGACTGTAATAATAAATAACAATTCAATTCAATGGAGCAAAACTTTGACTCATATCATCAGTCAACTTACATCCATTAAGATTCAAACGCATGATTTTATCCGTTGTGATATCTGCCCAAAACAGGACCTTTCTCTTCATATCAAAATCAATGGCAAGAGCATTCCTCAATCCTTTGATGCTGAATGAAACATCCCTGTAAGGTGTACTATCTAAAGACAGTCTGTGAATTGATGTGCGTCGTGCGTACCATATGAATTTCGAAGGCTCTGTATTGAAATAAAGAGGATTTAGCAACTAAAAATAGTGAAACTAAAGATAATACGAAGACTAACTGACATTTTGAGGCCTCGTTCTTTGCCATAGATTAAGGTTACGTTCACACTGCTCCGTTTTCATTTCTACCCACTTTTCTTTCGTTCACATTGCTCCGTTTTCAAATGAATATGCTATGAATACGACAGACGTTCACACTGCTCCAGCAAAACGATGTTGTTTCCCCTTTTAAAAACAAAGCCTTTCCTTAGTAGCTGTCAAAAAGGCGCCAATCGTGAGTTTGTAGGCCATCGTAACAGCCTATACAAAAGAATGCGAAGCGTTTTCAAATGTCTCAGTTTTTGGCGTTCACACTGAAAACGGATCGTTTTGAAAACACATCGTTTTCAAATTTATCCGTTTTCATTAGCGTTTTCGAACAGATCCGTTTTCAGAGCAGAACAGTGTGAACGCAAGGCCAAAACGGATAAATTTTGCTCCGTTTTCATATGAATGTGAACGGGGCCTAAGGAATTGACGAGTTTTGAACTCAGAAATAAACAAATTTAGAAAGGCAGAAACAGTTGGCCTAAAGTACTAGGATGGTTCAGTGGTAGCACGCTGGCCTATCAATCTGAAGGGTGGTGGTTCGAGTTCCTGTCCTGGCAAACCTGCTACCTAGAGTGAGAACAACCGCCCACACTCAGTAATGACAGGCTAAAAGAATCACGAGGTGTTGTGGTCACATCGAAAGGAAGGACCAGGACACTGCTTCGATAAGCTTAACTTCTCAGTGTTCCAAAAAACTACCTTCAGCTGCTAGGTAGAAACAAACAGACAAACAAATAACCTAAATACTGTAAGTACTCAAAACACAGGTTTTTCAAATTTTGATTCTTCCAAACAGCAACAGTTTTTCTTAGGTAGGAGAACTTTTGGGACGACTGCAGTTTAGCGGACCAGCTTGATGTCTTATCTCTCGGGAATGTATTTGGCCAAATACCCTACTTACCCTAACTAACTCTACCTTACCCTTACTAACCCTAACTAACCCTAACTTACCCTAAAAACCCCTTTTCCAAAACCTAACTCTGACCCTAACACTTACCCCATGACACATTACTTGCCGATATTTAAAGCTGGTCCGCTAAAGTGCAGACTTGCCGAACTTTTAAATGATGAGTGGTCCGGTTTAGTTTGATCTACGTAGTGGAATGTCCGGACTTCTCTATGCGATGTTTTTTTTGTAAGCTTTTACAAAACAAACTTTGGCTGGTATCAACAAAAATTTGGAACTTCCATCAACTTATCTTTCGCAGTTCACGACACCGTAAAAGCAAAAGCTACCGGGTGAGTCAGAAAAAACCATCCCCAGTTGAAAGGTCACTGCTCCCTGGATATCAAAACGATAATATTGACAAATATATTATTTAATGGTTGACATGTTCAAATATAATTTAAAACTTACCTGACTGAAATCGGCCACTCTGTTCTGAAATTATGAGCGATTTTCTGGAGAAAGCCCCTTTAAGAAACCTTCAAAACAGGCCTAAAATCACGAGCAAATTTTTCAACTATTTCTACCTTACAGCAATGATTTGCACATCATGCTTTAGCACATATTATCCTCTTGGGAGGATAAAATCTCCGAGAATAATATTGTTATGTTCCCAAGGGTGGCACTTTCATCCTCCCAAAGGGATAAAACATGCTAAGGCATGTACAAGTCATTGCTATTAAGGCAGAAATATGACCGAAATTTGGTCGTGAGTTTATGCCATTTCTGAAGGTTTCCTGGAGGGGCTTTCTTGAGAAAATCCCTCATAATTTCAGAACGGAATCGCCGATTTCAGTCAGGTAAAATTTAGAATTTATTTGAACATGTCCACTATTAAACAATATTTTTACCAATATTATTGCCTCGATATCCAGGGAGCAGTGGCCCTTCAAACGGGGATTGTTTTTTCTGACTCACCCGGTACAGTAGATATCAAGGTGTCAGTATCTACGTTAAGATACTGGAAGTGTGAAAATGAATATTTCAAATTAAAATAGATCTTTATGCGTCACTAAAAACACTCATACGTGAGGACATATTTTCGCACACCAAAATAATAAAACATCTTCGTTACTCACCGGTTGTTAGACATAATGTTGGAACAGCACCATATCGCCTCTCTTCGCCACCAGAGCACGTATCTCCCGCGATTTTCCGATATCTTTGAAGGGAATTTAAGCATACAATTGAATCAATAAACGAATTTTGCACACACAAAATACATGCGAAGTGGAAAACTGCCATTAGAATCCAAACAAAATTTCAAATTAGGACTTTTGTTTGCCATGTACCTTCAGAATTTGCTTGATAGAGAAGATGCAAAATAATTTATTTGGTTTTCAGTATATATCCGAATAGCTACGGCAACGGGTGTGAAAGAACAAGGGGCAGACTTTGCAACACTAGCATCAGTTGCTTTTGACTGACATGCCAATAAAAGAGATTATCGATTTCAGACAATTGGAATTCTCTCAAGCAACAAATCAAAACAATCGAAGCCGCAAAGGATGCCGTGAAATCAGTATGGCTAAATATCGCGTTATGCAGATCGAAAATGGGATTGTTAAGAGAGATCTTGATAATAATAATAATAATAATAATAATAATAATAATAATAATAATAATAATAATAATAATAATAATAATAATAATAATAATAATAATAATAATAATAATAATAATACATTTATTTATAGTTGGCTAAAGAAATAGTTATATGAATCGGGGTGGCGGGCCGGGCTGTTGGGGCGTTGATGTCCGTCGGTGTGCTGGGTGTCCTGCCTGCTCAACCCTCTTGCACTTGCGTCAAAGATTACTTTTTATGTCTTTTTCAACTATCGAAATGGTTTATCACAGGGCATTTTGATGAGGCTGCCCTTATTCATCCTTCTCATAGTTGGTTTGAATTAGTATATCTATTACTACTGTAAATACCAACTTTAAATATGGATTACATTACATTACATTACTCACATAAAACAACATTTCTTTTCCTTGATACCTCCATGTAGAATTAGAGTATATTTATTTGTTTAGTTTAGTTTATTTTCGAATTTGATTAGTTTCTTTTTACTTGTAATTAGAAGCTAGATTTAGTTATTCGAAATAAAAGAAGTTGACAACAACAACAACAATGAACTAATAAAGGTAAACTGGTCTTTTATCTTACAGTTCTCTTTTATTTACATATTAAACAGTTACAAGTGGATCCCGTCCAATTTCTCATGCTGTATTTAAACTGACTGTCGTTTTTGGCAGATTTTATTGCGTCAGGGAGTGTATTCCAAAGTATGCTTCCTCCAAATGCCAATGAATCATTACCGTATCTCAAAGTTCTCGTACTTGGCAGCTGGGCGAGATCCTTAGCTCTATAAGATTGTAATTTACGGGTATACGTTTGAAGAGGGCCCATAAGAAGAAGGGCTTGCTAGAGGATAAGCATTTGTAGACCTCGAGCATCAGTTTTTGCTTTTGATTCTAGATCAAAAGAAGAAGGATAAATCTAAGCAGCTGCCTCGCGGATTTTATTTATCTAATTTAGAAGCTGAGCGCTAACTGTTTTATTTACACCCAAAATATGCGATAATCGTAAGGCCGTTGTGGTGTATCCTCTGAGGTGTAATGAAGGTGTTGTGGCGCAGTGGTGTAATCCTCTGACTTTGCAGCCAGAACAGTCAGGCGGACAGGGTTCGATCCCAGGTAGAGCCCCACCATTTGAGCGTCATGACAAGGGGTCGCGGACTAGATTAGGTCTTCTCTACTTCTGCGATCCCAGTGCTTGACGCTAAAAAACGCAACTTCACCTTCACCAAGGCAACTTCACCTTCACCGCAACTTCACCTTCACCAAGGCGTCCCCTTCAGCTTCTGAATTAGAAAAATAAGCTCCGCGATGCAAATGTTTAGATCTATCCGTCTTCTTTCGATATATACTCAAGATTTCTCACAACGAGATAGTTAGCCGCACTGGAATTAGGGCATCTTTTGTGGCTTCGTTTGTTTTCATTTGTTGCTTGAGAGAATTCTCTTTGTCTGCCATCGATAATCGATGTGAAATGCTGGGTCAATAGAAAGAAACAACCTTGTTAGCTATTATTACAAAATCCACCATGGTTGTGCGAAAGTGTTTGGCAAATACTCTCGAGTCCGGAATAAACGTCTCCCCCGCTTATTAATTTTTTGAAAAATATCCACCCAGGACATCCTTATTTTATTTTATTTTATTGATTTTGAGCTTCTTCAAGTGTGAAACATGTGAAATCGTCTGTCCTGAAATGTGATTTGAACTGTATTTTTCATTTTTTTATTTTTATTTTCTTTTATATTTTTATATTATATTTATATTTTTGATTATATATTCATATTTTTCATTTTCAATAGTTGCTGTGATTTTTAAGTTGTTTTTACAGTCAAAACAACTTGTGCGTTTCGTCCCATTACAGAACCGCAGATCGAATTTTCCACCCACCCCGTTTATACCAGACTGTATTTTCCAGACTGTATTTTCCACCCACCCCGTTTATTAGGATTCTGGAAATTTTCTACCCAACCCATTTATACCCCCCCCCCGTTTATTAGGATTCTGGAAATTTCCTACCCAACCCTTTTATTCCTGACTGTCTATTCCGGACTCGGAGTAGAGAGTAGAATAATCAAAGCAAAAAAACATGTGAAAAGATAAAAATATCGAAAACTGAAAAACACCTACCCTCGAGTCTTGTTGTAAAAAGCGCCCGGTCTGCAAGTACTTGGCTCTTTGGATGGTTCATAACCATCATATGGATCATCAACACAGATCGTTCTCCACCAAGTAAATTTCTCTTCATAACCATAGTCACTAAAATATGAAAAAATCGTTTACCTCAGAAACCAAAAATATTTCTCAGTTATAGCGGGTCACCAGACTTTCATTCTTGGTTATGAATTTCATCTTAGTTATCGCTACTACTACCTCAACTTTTACCCCCGTCGCTCAACCAAGGACTCATAATTTTACATACACAAAATCTGGGCTAATTTGCCGATCTTTTGTGATTTTCTGCCACCGCAATCACTGCAACGTATTTAACGGATTAAAGTGAAAGATTATGCCTAAAAGAAACATTAAACTTCCTTGATTCTACTAATCTTACTTCACTTGATAATGGGTTTATGCCCGAAACGTCGTACAAAATTAAACTCTGTTCAAAGTACAATTATTTATACTGTATTTGTTTGTTTTAATGTAATATTGTGCAACACGCATACAAGAACATTGTTTGTGCAATTAAACTTCCATCACTGGAAACATGCATTTTGAGCCGTTTTGCCATTGGGTTTTTACTTAGGCCATCCGCCATTACTATAAGAAGTTGTTTTTAAAAATGCTTGAAGAAAGTGTAACAATTTCGACTAAATCTCGCCTAATTTCCAGCTTCAGAACAATGAAACCGTTTGTTTTTATTAATTTGTGTATCCATCGATTGTGATTAGTTTCCTTGTATATACATGTATATAGTAGACAAGTTTATTTATTTCATCGATGTAAAATAAAGATACAACAACAACAACAACAACAACAACAACAACAACAACAACAAC
>REGM01000030.1:100320-113084 GCA_004194415.1 Aurelia aurita
AACTCTGTACAAATAACATTTATTTATACTGTATTTGTTTGTTTTAATTTAATATTGTGCAACACGCATACAAGAACATTGTTTGTGCAATTAAACTTCCATCACTGGAAACATGCATTTTGAGCCGTTTTGCCATTGGGTTTTTACTTAGGCCATCCGCCATTACTATAAGAAGTTGTTTTTAAAAATGCTTGAAGAAAGTGTAACAATTTCGACTAAATCTCGCCTAATTTCCAGCTTCAGAACAATGAAACCGTTTGTTTTTATTAATTTGTGTATCCATCGATTGTGATTAGTTTCCTTGTATATACATGTATATAGTAGACAAGTTTATTTATTTCATCGATGTAAAATAAAGATACAACAACAACAACAACAACAACAACAACAACAACAACAACAACAACCGAGCACCTTTTACGCAACCATAAAATTTATCTTGTATCTTATTGTTGCATCTTATTTTATATTTAAAGGCCTAAAACAAAGTTCGGGTACTCTGCTATAATTGGACTTTGGATATTTTAGATATCTTGATTATTTTCGGAATTGCAGCGTTTTTTTAGTCTCAATCAGTTTTAAGGCTGTGACCAACCTCGTTCCCAGGGCCTTTTGTCATATTGAAACAAAACCTCGTCCCAATATGACGAAAGGCCCTGAGGACCAGGTTGGATTGTGACGTCATCAAAATGATAAATCAGGACCAGAAAAGCGAGAGATTTCTGCTTACCGCCATATTATAGAACCTTCATAAACAACTACTTTCTTGAAGATTGTACCCTTGTTCCTCAATTAATTTAGGAATTACGATGAATTTAAAATTTTGCTCGGAATTCTGAAAATAATGAAGATATCAAAAATCGTAACAATATCATTACAGCAAAGAAGGTTTCAAGCCCTTAAATCAAAAGGAAGATCCAATAAATATCTACACATTTCATACAGACGATATGTCACCTGACTTGACCAATTCACGCTCGAAAATCCGAGTTGGAGTAAATGAAGCCATTACAAAGTATAGCGTCGCACTGGGATTTTGAGAGTGTCTCGTTTATTTATCGCAATAAATAAATTCAAAAAGCTTGGAAGCTGTTCAAATAATTCAAAAACTTTAGCAGATAGATAGGCGAATGTCTAAAAGGAAGGTTGGCTTTGAAGAAGTGACGAGCAGATGGAGTTTGTGGTGCTGATTACAAATTTATCGTCGCAAAGGCAAGTTTCTCGCAGCTTTCTTGGCCTAAATTTTTGTTTTGCTTTTAAAAACAGCATGTTCGTGCAATTACTTCATTGGTTTAGGTATGACTAGCAATTGCTACCTATCCTTTCCCAACTCATTATCGCGAGGGAGAATAGAAGAGCAATTTTAAGCAACTTTTTGCAAATTTCCTATAGAAACCTATAGAAATTTTCCGAAGATTTACCCTAAAACAAGATGGTGTCGTGTTTTCAACGCTGCTGTGACGTCATGCCGTCTGTATCAATCTTGCTAAAGATTTAACGCCTATGCTATGCCTATAAATACCCACCATTCGAAGTCCTCCCGTGTACAAGGGCAATTATAGGATGAAACAGGCCTATCGTAATCTTTTCCATTGTAACATAATTCTTTTGGTGCACGTTTCTCGAACATTTGTCTCTTTCCAAGTAAACAGTCTTCTGTGTTATTGGATGGGTTAACTACCGTCCAGTTTTTGTATTGATTCTGCAAGCAAGGCTTCCCTGTTGAATGAACATTCAATATCATTGACATTTAGGTCTCAAAAATGTGACTTTTGTTGCTTAGGCCTGGTTTCCATATGATCGTTACAATCGTTTCGATCACTGACTTTGGATCGCTGGGATTGCTGGAGAAAGTGTTTCCACATAATCGCTAGGGTCGCTCCGATCGCTGGACAATCGCAGTTACTGGCCTCTGCGAGGGCAGCTTGCATTATTCTTCTTACATTTGCATCGTTGCGATCGCTGGTGGATCACTGGAATAGAGCAAGTTTCTATCCCAGTGACCCTGATCGTTGCGATCGCTAGGATCGTTCATGTATGTTTCCATAAGATCGCTGGGATCGATGGAGTCGTTCACAATGATCCAAACGATCGTAGCTATTATATGGAAACCAGGCTTTATGGTTAGGGTTATGGTGGGACGAAATATTGGTAATACATACCGGGTGAGTCAGAAAAAACGTGGGGTGTTTAACAAGGCATATTTTGATGAAAAACAAGACAACTGGGGTGTGTTGAACGTCTATTTTGTAGCAGATTGAATTAGTTATAGAAATTTAGTTTGCTAAAATACGCGATTTCTTTCTGTATTTATTTGCAATTTTGTGATATAGCTATTTTGGTGGAAAGTATCGCTTGCATAAGAACTTTCTGATTACTAACCATGACAATTAGTTATAGGGGTAAATAACAAATAAAACTAAGTTCTCTTTTTGTATTCTAACAAAATGCATGCCTTGTTTAAAGTCGTTGGTAGAGAAACAGTAACTCTGTCATGGTTTAGAAGTTCACAAGTGCACGAATATTAATCTAATTGGAGGCCTATTTGAGGAATCTTGCGAAACACAATTTTATTGAAATCGCTCGTAATTATGGAACGGAAAGACCGATTTCGACCAAACAAATTTTGATACCTAAGTAAGCCTTTCTTCTATGCAATAAACTCTGAAGAAACGAATCTACAAAGTAAACTCCATCAATAAAGAATTGGCAAAACCCTACGTTTTTTCTGACTCACCCGGTATATTCAATAATTCATACATAGTGAAATGTTGCAGATAAATAAATTCATACTTCAATAAATTCATACATATTTGCAGTTGTCTTTTTGTCGTGTTCCGGTGTTCCTGCTACAAATTAGTGTAAGTTAAGGCTTGCTGGGGTTAGGATTTGTAGCATTGGCTTCAAATCTTTAAAAAAAATGTAAACGGCTATGCGTCTTTATTTGGATTGAATGGCTTGAAAGGAACTTTAACTACTTTGCTATAATTCTACAGTTCTTTGATCTCTTGATTATTTTCAAAATCACAGCGTATTTTACATTTCAACGTGTTTGAGGTTGTGACGACATTAAATTTCTAAATCGTAAACCAGAAGAGTGAAAGACGTTTGCGTGACACGATCTTGTATAGGTTTTCTTGAAAATCATACCGTGTTTTCTCGAATAAAAATCACGATAGTTTCAATTTTTTCAAAATTTTGATTCAATCTTTTTTATAAAAGGAAAAACTTTGTAACTTTGAAAATAATCAAGATATCAAAAACAAGCTATCTAAAGCTACTTTCAAGCCATCCATCGTCATCATCATCATTACTTTATTTTTACAGTAGGCGAGAATTAATTNCGGAATCCTTCAAAACTGGCCTAAACTTACTGGAATTCTGGAGGTTAGGAAAAGTTCGTCAGATTAATTTTGCTTAAATTTCACCAAAAACTTACAACTGCTGGCCTTCCTGTTTCTTCTGGAAATTTTGCCATCTTGAAAACTCGTCGCCGAAATGAGATTTGTATATCCACGCCACCAGTTGTAGCCTTAAAAGAAAAAGAAAATTCGTCAGGAAAACGCAAAATTAAATCCAAGATTTTTTTCAATTATCATATCAACCTGATGAGATAAAAATTTAGGAATATTTAACTACCTTATTATTAGAAATTAACACTGTTGCATAGTAACATATATTAAATATATATATCCTTTATATTGCTATGTATTCGTCACCACCAGCTTATCCTCCACATCTAGCCGTATTCGCCTCTGCGATGCAGCACACCTTAGCCAATCACATTACAGTTAACCTTTGTTCAAATTACTGCAAGTTTGTAATTTCGCTCTGAAGAAGCCTCGCAAGCCGCGGTGAATTATCTTAAAAGCTCTTATATAAATATCTAATCTTAAAAAATAGTTGTCTTTCCACTCACATCGTTTTGTGGTGTTCCTGCCTTCAAATACATTAAATTAAAGGAACAAAAGAATATATCGTTGTCATGCTTTTGTCCTATTTTCAAGACTTTATTACCCGACACTGTCTGAGGCGGAGCATATAGAATTTGCCGACCTCCCAACCTAAAACTCCTCAGACATTATGTTTTCTTAGGAGTA
Source organism: Aurelia aurita (assembly GCA_004194415.1). Taxonomy (NCBI): domain Eukaryota; kingdom Metazoa; phylum Cnidaria; class Scyphozoa; order Semaeostomeae; family Ulmaridae; genus Aurelia; species Aurelia aurita. The sequence goes on from REGM01000030.1 coordinate 104,421, forward strand.
GAACAATAGATAGGCTACTGGTAAGTAGATTAATGGTAATTGTTTATATATTTGACAAACTTTCTTATCCTCAAGCAAATTCTCTCTCTGGTTCCCGCGAACAAAAAGGTGCTACCAACGGCCTAACCGGGCCATGATTTTCGACAATAGGTGATGAGTCCCACTCTAACAGAGTTTTGCTCGCGACATTACTTCGATTTATGGCAACCCTGGCCTGACATCAAATGTTAGACAGACTCCAGTACAGTATTTATTAGTTTTTAATCGCTGTTGGTATTTATGTGTAGTTGTATGTAGTTTAACATTGTTCATGTAATGGCCATGGGGTTGTCATGTCTTTTGCTCCTCGTGGTATCGTCCTTGTAATATTGTAAAGTAGTTTGTAGGTAATGTAAACAGTAACATGTTGTAAAGTTTTTAATGGAATATAAAAACATAAATAAATAAAGTCCCAGTTGGTGCAATAACAAGTAAGTTCAATTAAAAGTGTAAAAAAGTGTTGTTGTTGTTGTTGCGATAACTGGGACTACGTATTGAGACTATTGAAAAACAGGTNATTTATTAGTTTTTAATCGCTGTTGGTATTTATGTGTAGTTGTATGTTGTTTAACATTTTCCATGTCATGGCCATGGGGTTGTCATGTCTTTTACTCCTCATGGTATCGTCCTTGTAATATTGTAAAGTAGTTTGTAGGTAATGTAAACAGTAACATGTTGTTGTAAAGTTTTTAATGGAATATAAAAACATAAATAAATAAAGTCCCAGTTGGTGCAATAACAAGTAAGTTCAATTAAAAGTGCAAAAAAAGTGTTGTTGTTGTTGTTGCGATAACTGGGACTATGTATTGAGACTATTGAAAAACAGGTGTGACATCAACTTACATTAGTTTGCGATGCAAACATGTACTTGTCTTGCAAATCAAAATCTTCGACATTTGACAACAGCGTCCTTGGGTACCAGTACCAAAAGTAATGTTTCATAATTCTGGACTTCTGGCCTGTAAAATAATGGACAGCATTAGAACAAACAAGAAATGCTGCATTGCAGAAAATGCTTATATGAAAAACGAAATTAAAATGAGCACAATAGATTAACATGAGTAAAAATACAATCCCCGTTCAAAGAGCCACCGCCCCCTGGATATCAAGGCAATCTTATTGCCAAAGACAATATTTAATAGTGGATAGGTTCAAATACATTTTGAAATTTGCCTGACTGAAATCAGACACTCTGTTCTGAAATCACGAGGGATTTTCTCGGCAAAGCCCCTTCAAGAAACCTTCTAACAAACAAAGTTTCCTAATACTTCTGCCCTACAACAATGGCTCGATAACGTTCTAGCACGTGCCATCCTCTTGGGAGGATTAAATAGGGTTTGCCAGCATAATAGTCGGCACATGATTGCCTTTGCGGCAAACGTTTGCCGATAGCAGAGTCAAATTCTTCTGGTTGTGCAACTTATGCAAGCCTGCTTCGGTTGCAGATTGTTGGTTTTGGCCGAAATATTCCAGTTCTGTACCGCACCTCAACTTTTCAAATCTGGCAGTCAAGATCAGAATTATGTGTTCGTTGTAAGGAGTAGAAACTTGCTTACCAGGTAACCGCCTCTCCACGTAGAAGGTGCTGTAATAGTCATATGGCTTTATTCCCCTGTTAAGTAATGAAGAGAACTTTAATGATGAAAGATGAAAGGCACACTGCAGATGATAAAGGCAAGTCACTCGAAAAACTGCGTATGAGATTTTGGGATTTTTGGATGTCCACAATGATTTACATCAATTCTTCGCTTCTCTTTGCAAACGTTTGCAATTTGTCGATGTATTTTCAGACAGGTTTGATAATTTATCCGGAAAGATTGTTGGAATCTTTTTATATTTCCTTTAGATTTTCAAGGATTTGTTGGATTTTTCTAACATTCCTAAGATTTTTAGCGATTTTCGGAAAATTTTGAGGATTTTGCGAGATTTTTCGAGATTTTTTAGGATTTTTTCGAAAGTCTTTACGAGAATTTTCGAGTGATTTTTGCCCCTCGCAAATGACAGTCAGCCACATGGTAGGATTACAAACTACTAAGCAGTGGAAATGTTTTCTTGAAGAAGGCAAAAAGATCTCAAAAATACCATTGAAGACGGGACCCATAAATCAATACTTTAAAAGCTTTTTGTCAGCATATGGCTCAAATCGTAAATCCTCGAATAAACCCCCACCTCCGAATAAGCCCCCCTCCTGAATAAACCCCATCACAGACTACGATGTAACAAATAAGCCATAACCTCGAATAAGCCGCCATGGGGGTATTTGAATTCAACACAAAAAATTTCAAGTAAATGTATCGGATGTCCCAAAATGATGGATCGGCGTTTCCCAAAATGTACTATCATGAATTATGAACCGATTTGAATGAAACACCAATCATTTTGTAGCAGAAAACCTAACTTAGATGTAGAAAACTATTTCACTCAAATCGGTCAAACCGTTATAGAGTTACGGGTTATTTTACTAGGGAGTTATTTTGAGCATACCTCAAAGAAAAGCATACTCCAAAATCATAAGAAATGATTATCAAATTGAACTGTTATACCGTATCACAGCACAAATTGGCTGCTTGTATCCTTGACAAAGCCCACTTATATCATGTAGGACATAAAATGTCACAAGCAATCGCAAGAAATAGGGCATGGCTAAGGATATGATATTTAGCAAAGAAAATTGCTCAAGACATGATTATTTTTGGGGGGAAAATTTTGAAGTCCCTCTCCTGAAAGAATGAAAAAATGATCAAGTCTTAAATCAATTTGATCCTGGACGCAAATACACAAAAAGATAATTTAAAGATCGGTACAATAATTAAATTTCACCGAGTTTCCACAAAGTTTCACTTTATTGGGTTACCTGGAATATACATGTGCACCTAAGACTATTTGTGTTGTATTCATATATTTGCGATCAAGGTGGTGGCGATAACAGGGATGAATGTAATTAGTCTATTTCTTGAGATACAATTCAAACAACACACAAAACTATTTAAAAATTTCCCACACCAACGCAACAGGTATCATAATTAAAGGATCCAATCAAAGTAGTTTGGGTGATGGAATATCATGAATTTAGATGAATAATTTAAAATCTTACCAGTAGAATGACCTCACGTATGTTGATTTCAGTCTCCATGATGCACCAAAATTGTTGGATACATACAGCTAAAATAATCAGAATAAATGGTAAAACATTCTTCCGAACGTTGAAAGGTGATACTAGACTTACGACGTGATTCCTTGTATTCGTTCAATAATTTTAATCTGATTTTTTATTTTCTCTCATATTGAGCGATAACCATGCAATTCAATGAGTGATACTGAGACTTATGTAATGAGTCTAAGGCGATACTAGACCTATCCCTTTTCATTCAAATTCTTAGACGTGGTTGATTATGCAAGAAAGTAACTTCGCGATCATGTACGAAAGGAGAGTTGGGCCCCAGTTACACAACACCGAAGTTCAGACCGGAGATTAGACAATATATCGTGCAACTAAGGCCTTGATGTCAAATTGTAAAGTGAATAATCCTAGGCAAAACTTGCGATTTTTAGAGAGCCTTTGGCTTCAATGGTTTTCAAGCCATGATTTCAAATTCTTTTGTGGTATGAGCTTAGTTCTAAAATTAATGTGGTCTTTGATACCAGGTGCTCCAAAAAGAATTTCACTTTTGACAGGCCACGATAAATCATAAATTAGGCCGATTTTGATGACTAATGATTTAATCTTTAGTCAAAATTCCAAATAAGGCTTGGCAATTTTTGGCAATTTTTTGTAGATTTTACTCAAAATTTTCAAGATTTTACAAAAGTCCAACGGTAGAATTATAGCAAAGCAGCTACTGTAAATGTTCTTGCAACCCATTCAATCAAATGAAAGAAGTAATAGCAATTTACACTAGCCTTTTTAAAGATTCGACGGCTATGCTGGGCTGGATAAGAAATCCTCGGATAAAATTTTGATTTGGCTGTTTTTTATGATCATTCCTACTGGGACCGCTTCAGTGGAAATAAAAAATGAATGTCTCATCCTTTTACTTCGTTGGAGATTAACCTTTGTACTTTGTTCTGACACAAATGAAATCTCCATGTTTGGGATTGCTGTATTGACTTGAAGTTAGTACAAAATTACCTTATTCATAGGATGGTCTTCGTCATATGCAAGAAGATACCTCCATTGATCAGGGTGGAATTTTATCTTTGTTGGAACAAATGACACATTGTGGGCTTTGAAACTGGCACAAGCATCTGTAGAGACAAAGATATATCTGTGGAACTTTGCAGTGATAATATAATGTTGAGTGTTGACAGGGCTTGGATAATAATCATTGATAACTGCCAGAGTTCCACCCACCACAAACTTGTGAGTTATATTTTGAAAACTTTTTCCATAATCTCTTGATACGTAAAAGTAACTTGGTCTTGTCGGGACAGGGGTTGGGTCCCTCATAAGCATAAGAATGACAGAACTGTTGGATCCAGCCCAATGCACTTCTGCCACATAATGATTGTCGTTGAAATGGTACTGCGGAAAAAAAGAAAAATTTATCACGCACTTGTTCATGACTGAGATTCTCTTGTACAATTGTTAGGACACTGTTAAAAAATTGATGGCAGACCTCATGACGTATACTACAGTAAAATGTGAAGATATTTAAAAGCATGTAGCTTTTCATACCATTCATTGGATTCCTATAACTCGTGATATTTTTGCAGCTAGTATGTCAACTTTGCTTCACAAATTTAGTTTTTTCAATTTGTTGCATCATTCAAGCGATTTCATAAAAATGTTTCATCTCAAAATCCTTCAAAAATTGCTCAGGTACATAAAGAGGCTGCTGCACAATTTTATACACTGTTTTACGACATAGTACATGGAGCAATTGCTGTTCTGTTAATCCATGTTTTACAGTGATATTCAAAAATTGCACTGTCTGGTTCCCTGTGGTCATCTCTTGTAATAGTTGATATCGTATTACATCAACACCTTAATTTGAAACCACAAACTTATTCTTATGTCCTCCGCTTTGGGTTAAAGGACAACAGGACAGCAATTGCTTTGTGTACTATGTCACGAAAACAGGACTAGGAATAAACCCAATTCACGCAAGGTAGGCACCCTTGATTTGATGAAGGATTTTTGGTCTATTTTGAATGATTTTGAGAAGAAACATTATTAAAAAATCGATTGCAACTTGAGAACGATACCGATTTTGGCAAACTAAATTTTCATATCTAAGTTAACATGTTAGCTACACAATTATTATCAGTTTATAGGAATACAATAAATAATAAAGCCACATGCTGTCAAACGTCTAAAAATTTCTGACTCAACCGGTATTAGGATATCATTGAAGTCTTGATATCCCATAACAAGAAAACAGTCCAAGGAGGAAATGCAGCAAGGAATGACTTGGAAACAAACTCTGTTTCCTCTAAGCTTTTTTGTAGGGGTGGTATGAATGGGGTAATAATTTGTGTTTATTCCATCTCTGCTATCAAAACTTTTTTGGTCTTAGCCAATTTTATGAGGAATTTCTGATCAAAAGTACTGCAAGGCAATGTGTTCTGGCCTGCAAGACTCTCCATGTGGGGAGCTAATGCTGCATGCATCCAGGCATGAAAATTAGATGCCTCAAGGAAGACTCGTGATCAGTTACAGACCAATTTTACAAGAATTTTGCATTTTCCTTTTGTTGAAAGGAATCCAAACTTTTCTTTAAAAAATTTGTTGTATATATTGTACAGCATACAGCATATGTGCAAAAAATTTGTATTAAGAAAAATTTGAACTCAAGTATCGTATTTCATAGATTAAGCCTCGGTCAAACGATCCAACATTTCACCCAACATTTCAACCAACATCATGTTGGATGAAATGTTGGGTCGTTTGACCACCATGTTGGGTCACCCAACATCGTCATTTTCGATGTTGGATGAAATGTTGGGTGGAATGTTGGATGAAATGTTGGGCGAAACGTTGGGTCGTTTGACCGGAGCTTTACTTTTTATTCAGCAAGTTGTAAACTTTTAGCACTAAAAAGAAATTTTTAAGAGCATTCCATTACCAGAGCCTGAAAAAGGACCTGTTTTTGCCCTAATCCAGGATACAGAGGAAAGCCATATCCTTTACTAAATTTGAATATCTGTGCAAAGATGAAAGACCAACTTACAGTAGAACTGACCAAACAACCAGAGTTACAAATGGATTTAGTGTTAGGCAGGGAAATTTCTGTAACGATCTAAGGATCTGAGATTCAAAATTTAGTTGGAAACATTTTTTATGTCCACCAGAAATGTCAANAAAAGGACCTGTTTTTGCCCTAATCCAGGATACAGAGGAAAGCCATATCCTTTACTAAATTTGAATATCTGTGCAAAGATGAAAGACCAACTTACAGTAGAACTGACCAAACAACCAGAGTTACAAATGGATTTAGTGTTAGGCAGGGAAATTTCTGTAACGATCTAAGGATCTGAGATTCAAAATTTAGTTGGAAACATTTTTTATGTCCACCAGAAATGTCAATCTTTGATGATGTCAGATTCATGTCAATCTTTGTTGATGTCAATCTTTGATAACTGACACTTTTTAGAACAAATGTGGCTATCCCTGTTTGCAGGTAAGTCTAATGTAATTTAAAATACTGCAGTTAGACTGTAGTTGTTTAGAACTTTTGAATGATCTACAGTCTTTTGGATTTTGATGAAATTAGCATCATTTTTAGACCGATTTCAGCTCAAATTTGTTTCTTTATTTTAGTTAAACGGACAATGCCGATTCTGAATCTGTCATCACTAAACACTTATTTTACTCAGAAATAGGGTTTTGGACCATGTCATTTCCGCATTGTTTGGAGAAATAGAGGCGCCTCCACAGTATAGGTTAAAACGGCAAACAATCATTTTGAGACACCCTGCAGAGTTTCCTTTGGGACACCCTGCAGACTTTTCTGCAGAGCTTCAATTGTTGGCCATTTAGAACAAGCTTTTTTATGGAAAAATAAGTGCAAGGCATTCCCAATGAATAATTCATCGCTTTTGTTCCTTGGAGCTATATTGAAATTATCACTATTGTCAAAAATGTGTACATAACAACGCTTTGTTTGCTTCCAGTTTAACAATTAATGAAATCAATAAGCAATGAACCAATCACAGGTGATTATTTTCATGAATGAGATGACAGGTACCATGAACAATGTTTTTTATGTATCAAAGTATTACTTTTAAGTTATGATAAAACTGCGAACCAGAATTCAGCATTGAATTACCCTTGTTCTGTGTAAACCTCATATATTGAAGGATTGAGTGCCCGAATATATTTTAACATAAACTTTAGCATAAATAACAGCAGTGAATCATCTTGATTTTGGCCTAAGGAATCAACAACCATAAAAGTGGGCTCCACCTTCTCCCTTGTGATGCCTGTCAAAAGTTAACCAATCAAATCATGTGAGGTTTTGAGTTCAACTAACGACACATGTCACGCTTTTGTTAACTGTGTTTTATTTCTAAACACCTCATATGTATATGCAAGTATTTTTTTATAAGAAACTAAGAATTTGAGCCAGTACTGAAAGTTTCTTAAAATTATCAGATCTTCCGTACTCAGAGTTTCTTACGAGTTTCTTAAAGGTTTGATATCAATCTTCATGTTTACTACCTGTGCCCTCGTGAACATTTCAAAACAAGAATTTTGAAGCCTTTGCAATGTTTAGACACTACTCAAGTACCTTTCCAGTAATATGATGCAGGAAACAAGTGAAAATAAAGTAAAAATATCATCAGAATTTCCTTTATTAAATTAAATAGTTTCTTAAGTTATATTTTTCCAGTACTGGAGTTTCATAACTTTTTGGCGATCTGAGAGTTGAGTTTCTTATAAGCAGTTTCTTATAAAAAATATGTGTGTGGTAGTCAGTTCCCTTTAATATATACTGAGTAATTGTTATGGATATTATGAATCTTTATTGCTTTAATTTCTTACAGCTGGACAATACTTTCTGGTATATTCAATTCTGATCAAACTCAAATTTCCTAAATTTTTCTTCATCTCCTATAATCAGGTCATGTATTTGGCAACACACATACATATGACAACAAGCTTCCTTAATTACTGAATGGTTATTATCTGGTAGTACCTGGTGGATGCCAAATGGGGGGGGGGGGTGTTATATATATACTTGTTAATTTCTATTTTGTATCCAAAAAGAGAACAATTTCTCACATAACTAGTTTACAGCTGAATAAAATTGATCCCATGTATTTCTTCCAGTGAAAAAAATTTGTGACGTCTGGCACCTGAGATTTCTGAATGAAAATCAAATGGTGCACCTGAAATTCAAAAGAAACTTACAAACAACAACGTTAGTTATGTTGTTCTTGGGAGCTCATACTCACACCTATAGTTCTCTTTTTACTTTAGCCTGAAGCTTTGTTGCACCTGAGATCTTGATGAGAAGTGTCATAATTTCGAGTCAGGTCTTCGATCCCTGTCTGTCTTTCACAGGTTTGAAGATCTGCCTTCCTGCCAGTCTGCAGAGTATGGCAGTTCTCAACGAGATTTCGCACATGCAGACCAACAAAGCAGTGGTGTGCTCGTGTGCAAGGTCTTTGATTCCTTTGTTT